>PVLA01007439.1:0-105192 GCA_004027455.1 Hydrochoerus hydrochaeris | reverse complement strand
CCTCTGCTTTCCAGGTGCATCCATCAGGAGTTCATTGGGAGGGGGAGATGCCCTGCCCAGGCCTCCTTCATCACTACAGCCTCCCGGGGCTCCGGCGCCAGGGCTCGCTGACCTGCCCGACTCTGCACTGGCTCCTTCTGCTCTCTGGGGTGACCTGGATGCTCCCAGCAGACAGCGCTCTGATGGTGGCTGCACCCGTGGCTCCTGTGATCACTTAGGGCAGAGCATCCTGCCTGCTGCTGAGAGTATCTGGCTGTCAAGGTCCCAGTGATCTGGTCCTGACTTCTCTGGGTCTCGGGTGCAGTCCCTAGGCAGGCACCACGCTCTAAGCTCTGCGTTTCTCATAATTTGATCCTGGGGCTGCCCCCTGCCTCCCAAATTGGGGATTACCTGTGGTGCCACCTGGAAAGTGGCATTTATGAATGAGAGTAACGTTGGTGAACCGCCCATCTAAACTGCCTACTGTACACTTCTCAACCAACTTTAAGTCCGTACTACTCTACTTTCATGTCTAGATTAATAGTCCATTTGCAAAACTGTTTTGCCTGCCCCTTAAGTTGGAGAATCACTGGCCTAAAGGGAAGGCGCATAGTTCAGGAGCAACCTGAGGGTAACTAAGGATAACTAAAGAATAGGGATAACTCTCAAGGGAAAATTGCACTGAGGTTCAAAAGAAAACCATAAATATGGTGGCAACCCATAGAGCCACGGAAGAAGGCTTAGGAAATGGCTGGAAGCACAAACGGGAATGCATTCATAAAGCTGCCTTTTTAGGGGAAGGAGACATTGGGAACAAGCATTACCAAGTGTTGCTGGCCTGATGACTGCACTGGGAAATCTGGCCAGATTAGCAACTGGGATCCCTGGAGCCAGATTCAGCCTCTCATTGAGTAGACTGAGTTTCAGAAATTCCACTCAACTATTTCTCAACCCCAGCAGCGACAAGCCCAGAAATATGTCATTATGCACTGCAATTTGCCTCTTTTTTCTAAGAAAGAAGCACAGAAAAATGTGCTGGTGTGAAGGGTAGATTTTGGTAAGAAGGTGGTTTAGGACTTCCCCTCAGAACCACTTTAGAAGGTACCATCAAGAAGTAAGCCGGAGCATTCTTGAGTTTGGCTAACAATTATCTATGCTCACTGTGATGAGTTGACTTGCTTTTCCCTCCACCCCTAAAAAAGATATGTTGAAGCCCTAGCCCCTCCTATGCCAGAGTGTAATATGAGAAGGAAATAGAGTCTTCTCGGAAGTAATGACATTAAAATGGCTTTATGAGTGCAGGATCCTAATGAAATATGATGAGTGTCCTTATAAAAAAGGCAAATCTAGACAGATTCCTATAAAGTGAAGACACTGTGAAGACATGGAGGAATTGCTACTTGCAAGCCAAGAAATGCAGAGAGAGAAACAGGGAAATTCCCCAAAAAGATAAAAAGTAAAAATACTATTAGATCCAGCTATACCACTTCTTGATATATTCCCAAGAATCAGAAAGAGTCCACTCTAGTGATACATGCATACACATGTTTAATGTGGCACAATTTGCAAAACATAAGCTATGGAAACAGCCAATGCCATCAGTAGATGCATGGATACAGAAAATGTGGTGTTTATACGCCATGGAGTATTATTCAGTCATATAAAAGAATGGAATTTCCTTTGTAGGAAAATAGATGGAGCTCAAGATCATGATAGCAAATGAAGTGAGCCAGAATCAGAAAACCAAATAATACATGTTTTCTCTTGCACAAGAAACCTAAAAAATTAACTGATTAGCTATAATTAAGGAGAAATGCCAAGAAACTAGAAGCTAGACTTTGGGAGATGAGAACAGGGATCAGGACATGGAGGAAGGACAGGGAGTGAAGGGTAATGCATTTGAAATAAGCAGGGATGGCAAATGCATGCTCTGAATTCCCTGAATGAACCATGCCACCCTGTATTACTAGCATGTACTACTGAAAACCAAAAGAATACACATCACTGCAAAACACATGAAGCCACATAAGGATAAAGAAGACTTTTGGAAACTCAGAGGAAGTGGACTGTGAACAATGGCTGAAGGCTAGGGAAGCCCATAGAGGAGCACTTCCAGGAGGAGAGGTCAAGGGAATGACACTCCAAAGATGACGAGGACTTGCACAGGGAGTGAGAGAATGGCAAGGAGAACCTTTCTATTTATCAAACTTTCAATTCAGCATGGATTTTCACAACTAGCTCCTTGATTTGTTAAAAATGTAACCTGAAATTAAATGCACAAAATTGTTAAGCCTTGACTCTGGATATCAGTATAAGGGTATTCATTATATTTTTATGTGTTTGAAGGTTTCCCTATAGAAATGAGTATATATGGCCATATGTACATACATATATGAGATACCAAAGTTTTATTAACTTTCTCTAATGTAGCAGAATATTTTCTGATTTTCATAATGGCTTCTACTTTGACTGTTGTTCAGTGAAAAGACCATAATAGTTCAGCAGTTTTCTCTAAAGACATTTAGAGAGTCGTGGAGGGGGAATTCTCTTTAATTCTGAGGCTTTGGTGTCCCATTCTCTGCTTATTTCCATACAATCCACATCCACTAAGCAAAACAGATATAAGAAGAGAGTTGGACTTTGTGCTCAAGAAACTAAGATTGAGATAAACAGATAAGTGTGCCTATCACAAAAATAAATCCTGAGCCTTTAAACATTTGTTCTCAGCTGATTTACAAGCTATTTAACAACTGCTTTATTTGCAGGAAATATTTTTTCTCTCACAGTAGAGGTATGCTAAAATAAATAGAAAAATTTTACTAATCAACACAATTATACTACACAACTTACAAGTAGTGATAAAATATATAATGCTCTTTACTAAAAATTTCATGTAGCCAATTGATCCTCCCAGAATAGTCTTGTTAATTTTTACTAAGCTCTTTTATCCAAAGCCAATCTATGTCTGCAATGCAACCACGTTTCAACAAATATAACTACATCCCAAAGCACTTTTTTCTCAGTAAATTTATTGGCTTTAAATCTGATACAGGATTACAGATAATCTGTATTTCACCTTCATACAAATTATATTCATTAAACTGAAACATCTTTTAGCTTTAGAATTATGTATGACAAAAATTCAACTGTTCCAAATGGGAAAATTTTTCTAGCTACTCATCAGATAATCTAGGATATTGGAAGAACTCAAAAGATTAGACCCCCCCCCAAATTTAAAGATTCGATCAAAAATGGAAAATTTATGGCTGGGTGTGGTGGTTCATGCCTATTACCCTAGTACCTGGAAGGCTGAGGCAGGAGGATTACTGCAAGTTCAAGGCCAGCCTGGAATACAAAGTGAGTTGAAGTCCAACCTGAACTAAACAGAGAATCCTTGACTCAAAAAGACCAAGCAAAAAAAAGGAAAAATGAAATGCATAGACACTTCTCAGGAGAAGTACAAATGGCAAATGAATACATGAAAAATGTTCAACATCACTGGCCATTCAAGAAATGCAAATTAAAACAACACTGGGACTCCACCTTACTGCAAAAAGAATGGCTTTCTTCGAGACATCAAATAACAACAAACATTGGTAAGGCTGTGGGAAAAAAATCCTTCTTCATTAGTGGTAGGAGTGTAAACTGGTCCACCAATTTAAAAATATGTGTGGAGATTTCTCAAAACACTAAACCTAGAAATTCCATTTGACCAAGCTATTCCCCTTCTAGATGTTTTCCCAAAAGAGTTACAGACATCATATTACAGTGATCTATCCATACCCTTGTTTTTTGTAGTGCAATTCATGATAGTTAAATCTTGGAAGCAACCTGCATATCTATTAACAGATGAATGGATAAAGAAAGTGTGGTATTTATATACAATGGAGTACCACTCTGAAATAAGGAAGGATAAAGTTGAGTCATTTATAGGGAAATGGATGCAACTTGAGACTACAATTCGAAGTGAAATAAATCAGACACAACCTTAAATATCATATTTTCCCTTTATACGAGAAATTCAACATATAAGTGAAGGGTAAGATACAAGGCAATAGGAATAGCGAGAAAAATTGTTAACATATGGGAAGAAAACTAAGAGAAGGAGAGATGGAAGAGGGAAAGTGTATTTTTAAAAATGGAGGGATTATGATGTGTTGTATACATGTATCAAGTTTCTACAAGGAACATGATTTTTATGTACTACAATTTTAGTATATGTACTGCTGAAGTGAGCATGTTATTATTATGTACTACAAATGAGTACTAAAATTATACATAGGATAAGACCCAAAAGATGGAGGAGGGGGAGGGGAAAGAGAGGAGATTAAAAAAGAATTAAGATGTGTGATACACATGTCGAATGTAATTATTATGCACTGAAACATACCAATAAAAATTTTTTAAATTCATTTGTTCATTGTAGGTACATATGACTTTTTGCTGAATCAAAAAATGATTTTCAAACATTAGGAGAATACTTCTGTAATACTGGTGCCACCCACAAGCACAATGAATACAGACACAACATATTTTTGTTTCACCTGCATCCATACTTTTGCCATTGCTTTACTAAGGCAAACAGAAACACTGAAATGATACCCAGGATCTGGAGGTGGATTTATTTACATCAACGGACACTGATTGGGATCACTTCCAAAATATCAGGCCCAGCCTGTCTGGAGCTTAAATGGGACAAGCAAACAGGCAGTACAGAGGCAGAATGGCTTGTCAATTGAGAATTGGCTCTTACAATATGCATCACAGTGACCAGCCATTTCTAAGGAATAAGAGTAGTAGGAACCGCAACCAGAACTATTACCTGGGCAACTAAGAAACTGGAGTGCACTGGTTGGGGAAGGAGGGCATCCTCTGCTACAAATTTAGGTCCAAACAATAAATCAACTCTTGACTAACAGCGTTTTCCAGTTTCCATGGCATAAGCATTACCATCTCAGCTGATTTCAACAAGATGCTCCTGTGCCCATAGTAAACAAGCAGCTCACAAAATTGCCCCAAATTGAACAGTAGGCTTTCAAAAGCTGGCTCAAGCCATGTAATTTTCCATACTTAGGAAATCAGAATTCTGAGTGGAGAACCCAACTTCTTTTTTTGTTAATATGAAAACTTAAAAATATACAGAAAAGGGGATGGAGTAGTAGAATGATCCTCCATGTACACACCCCAGAGCTGTGACTACTATTGGTATTTACCTCATCTATGCCCGCTCTGTGTTTGCTGGAATATCATACAGCAAAGGGGGCACTCCTGGGTGACTCTGCAGCACAGAGTATCCAGGAAACTTGGGACTTAACAGCTACAGGTGCAGTGGTGGCTTCTGAGCTGGCTGAGGACAACAGCAAGTTACTGTCCCCAGGAGCGAAGTCCCACTTTGAGGATTCATCCTCTTGGTGGGAGAATTGGCCACCATGAGGCAAGGACCAATCTCAGAGCAGGGCTGAGGGTACCTGAAGCTTTGTCAGAACAGAGCCTGGACCTTATAACTTTGGGATTACAGGTTGCAAATGCTCCGCCTTTAGTCAAAAGTGGGCCTTTGCATTGGGACCAAAGCTCAGCCTGTTAGTAGACATCAAGCGATAGCAGCTGAAGAGAACAGGGGCAGGTTAAGGCTCAACTTAAGAGGGCTCATCACCAAGAGCAGCGGGAGACAATGCGATCTTTACAATGTGAGTCTGCTTTGTTTCACTTATGAATATGGTCTCAAAGTGCCTCCATTTCTGTATAAAAGTCATACTGTCTCCCTGGTGTGAGAATCTGCAAGAGTAAACAAGGTTCAAAATGTACAATAGATATTGTGGGAGGGGAAGACAATGTTCAAAAGGAAAATGGAACTAGGATGGGCGAAAGGAGAAAGGAAGGAAGGGAAAAGGAAAAGAAAAAGAAAAAGACAGTTGTACCACTAGTTTCTCTTAGTTCATTGAAAAGAAAGGTTAGTGCTTAATCTCATTTGGAGAATTTTTTACATCCATCCATGTCTTGTACTCTGAGTATCTGCTTTAAACATAACAATACTCAACGTATTAACTATTGCTATTCCCCCATTATTTTTTAATTTTTTTTATTTAAAGAAAAACATTGAAACAGAAAGAGGGTAGAAATAATACAAAATTTCAAAAACAAAACAAAACAAATAAACAAAAATAGTAACCAGTAAGAAATCACTAGTTGATAATGACATATTTTCCTCTTAGAAGTAGTAATTCATACAAGCGTAATAAAACAAAAATGTGTAATTGCTATGGTAAAAAAGAGAGGAAAAGAAAGTGCTCTAAGGGATATAACTGCATGTATGTTTGAGTGTGTAAAATAGATGACCATATTGCTGAATCTTTGTTGGATCTTTGAGCAGAACTGTTTGCAGTCTCACTGTTTGAGTATTTACTATGTACCCTTTAACTTTGTAACTTGAACAACTACATCCAGGATAACAGTATGTAATTTATAAATCACTGATTTCTTAGTGGGGCTTTTTCTCATTCTCCTTTTTCTTTCTTTCTTTTAGAATTCTGTATCGTTGCTACTCTTTTTTATGTTTTGCTTTTTTTTTCTTCTCTTTAAATAAAATTTTAAAAATGTATAATTGCTATTGTAAAAAAGAGGAAATAGGAAGCGCTATAAAAGATATAGCTGCATGTATGTTTGGGTGTGTGGGATTGATGACCATATTTCTAGGTTCTTGTTGGATTGTTGAACAGATCTGTTTGCACTCTCACTGCTTGAGTGTCCACTTTGTGTGTTTTAATTCTGTTACTTGAATAACTATTTCTAAAAGAACAATATGTAATGTATCAACTAGTGATTTCTTACTGTTTATCTTCTTTTCTTGAAATTCTATAATATTTCTACCTTTTTCCTGTTTTTTTTCCTTTAAATAAAAAAAAGAAGTAGTAGTTCAGGTTACAAAAGTAAAGCCTACAAAGTGGACATTTTAACAGTGAGACTGCAACCAGTTCTGTTCATCTATCCAACAAAAACTTAGTAATATGGTTATCAATCCTACACACTTAAACATACATGCAGTTATATCCTTTAGAATATTTTCTTTTCCTCTCTTTTTTATAATAACTATAATCCATTCTCGTAAACTACTTAGAGGTTCTACACATGTATACGTGTCTGCATGTACACCTAGCCTTTCTGTATTACAGGGAGAAACAAATCAAAACAAGTCAGCAATACAAATTCCTAGAAAAACACAAAATGAAAAAGACATATAAAACCACAATACTAGGTGATCTATGGTAGTTACTATGATGTCTCTTGTTATTTTCAATAAAATTGTCTATATCGTCAAACATAGTATAATTAAACTTAGCAGTACATAACACTATTAATAAAAACCAAACATTGGTGACATTATAGGACTTCAAAGGCAGGTAATAATCAAACCAGAATGGGTATCCTATTGAGTCTTCCCCCATTATTTTTTTATGAAGTTTTGTTTTACTGTTTTTCCATAAGATAAAAAGAAAAGAGCAGTGGGGCTGTGCAGACCACCCTAAGCCCTACAGCTGCTCTCCGACTTGAGCACTGAGGAACATCAACCCGCAGGAAGCCAAAAATATAGATTTCTGGGCTGCACCTCAAGAGTTTTCTCTTTGAGCTAGTGACCCTGGGCAGTTTAGAAAAGGTAGTTCCAGAACCTTCCCTTGAGAAAATTCACTCTAAACCTCCAGAGGGAGCAGGGCCTGCCTTCCCTTAGGTCACCCTTCTCTTACTCTACGGCTGATGGCAATGCTTCTCCTCCTGTGCCTGAAACCGTGTTGTCTTTCCCTTGACGCGAAGGATGATAGTGTGCGGATGACCCGCTCTGGAAATGAAAAGGTTGGACGGAAACTCCATTCTCCTCAGCATGGGCTTCGTCCTGGACACTGCACACAGCCCTTCACAGAAACCAGTCCCAAGCCGAGTTTCTCACCATAGGCAGCCATGGGACATCCCCAGGGCCCACACCCGCTGCGTCAGCACAGAACCAGGGCTGACTCAGTTTCTCCCACAACTCCACAAGGAGCAGTTGCTATTGTGAACTCCGCAGACCAGAAACCCTGTCCCCTGAGGCAGTAGACAGTGGGATTCCATGATGGCCTTGTAGCCCCAGAGGGCTACCCTTGGCCATCAGCTACACTGCCAAGGGCCTGGGTCGAAGTCAGACACCCTAGGCCTGATGGTCCTTTGGCCTCTGCTCCTCAGAGTGACCCTGGCCCGTAACAATGGCTCTCCAAAGAGAGGCTTCTACACACAGGGGACCCCGAAGTCATCCAGACTACTTCTTCTGTTGTGGTAAAACAGATAGAACATTGCCGTTAACCATTGTAAGCCTGTGTTTCATTGGCATTAAGCATGCACCTCACCACACATCTCCAGGACTTTCCACGCTCTGAAGCCTGGCCCGAGAATCAGCTCTAGTTCCCGGCTATGCCAGCCCACTCGCTTCCAGGCCTCTCTGGCAGGGTAGATAGTGAATCCCCTTTCCCTCCTGGGTGCCTCCTCCTAGCAGGGCAGCAGGGTTTTCTCCCATCATGTCCCCTTTTCATATCTCTCTAGCTTTTCATGTTCACAATGCTGCTTTCTTCCTCCCTAATTCACCTTCACAATTGTGCATCTTGAAACTCCCATCTCACAGGTCCCAGAAAATAGGAAGTGCGTGAGAATCCCAGCCTCCCTCCCCACCCCGCTCTCCTTGCTGCTCCCCCTCATGAAGAGCGCCCAGCCCCCTTGGCCTCCCCCACAATACACTCTTCTCTTTGTATTCAGCCTTGTCTTATGCTCAAGTGACATCCCCTTTTCTCTTCTCCCAGGGCCCCAACCGCTACCTCTGTGGCCTTCTGCATTCTTAGCCCACTTGTTGAACATGTTCCTAGCAAAGTTGTGATCTGCGTTTGTGCCATTTGAATGAGTCCTTGGAGGCTGCCTCTGACCGCCCTGGGCTCCCCTCCCGCCTCCCGCCAGCTCTTTCCACAGGGTGACCTCTCATATTCTGAGACCATCAAGGCTGGCTCTGCTGAGTGCTTTCTCTTACTCCTTCCCCATCTCTATCACCCCCTCCAGCCAGCCTTCCTCCCCGTGGACTCCTGCAAATAGCCCTTCTCTGGCTGCTGTCCCCCAGCTCCAGCCCAGGACTGCGATCAGCCACCTTTACTGACACTTCATGTCCAGCCTACTCTTCATTTGCCTTCCCTTGCTCACTGCCACCTGTCCCCATCTTTCTCTTTCCTCTTTCCCTGACATGGGAGCCTGGCTGGCTCATGCATCCAGAACAAAGCTTCTGCTCAATGCCCTTGGGCCAGGGACACTGCAGGACCACCAAAGCCCCTTGTCCTGCCAGTGGTTTCACGTAAAAACTACACCCTGTCTTTGGCTGTCCCCAGCACCTGTATTAAAAATAATTTCCAAACCAAAATCAGAACAATCACAGCTTTTTTTTCCCCTAACTTGGACTGTGCTGTTATGGAATCTCTCCCAAAGTGTCAGAGATGAAATCCTGTGGAATTCTTCCCTTAGCAGTGCCACCTGTGCATCCTGGGAAGTAAACTCCAAATAAAAAAAAGCAGAACTTGGCCTCACACCAGCACCAGCTGATCCCAGGCAGAGAGCCCCATGGACTTTGAAGGGGCCTGCAGGCCTGGGGCACTCCTGAGCTGTCGGCTTCTCCTCCTGTGACAGTTCTCCCTAACCAGGTCTATGTTTTGTTCCTGCACAAAATGACCCGATTCCCTGGCCGGGGCTGCCCATTGCTCCCCATAGAGCCTCCACCACAAATCAAATTGCTCTGCTCATCTGAGTCTCCCAGCAAGGTCTAACTCACCAGAACGCAAAACATTGTTCATGGGTCCCGTGAGTCAGTTGCAATCAAATTAGTAACAGGGTCCCCACCAGATTGTCTGTGAGGGAACAGCTGCTCTTGTCCCCAGAGTAGGTGTCCTGTGGAGGCTCCTACATGACTCGCCCACCTTGGGACACTAAAGAGCCACAAAGCAGCAGTGCTGCCCTGCTCTCCTTCCCCTTTCCATCCACAGGCTCCCCTACAACCTGCCTCAGCCCCTGGGGCTCTCACCTGGAGGGGCCACAAAGCAGGGCACTGTCCTAGCAGTTTCCTCCCCCACCCACTGTGCCTTATGCTTCCCTGAGCCCCTGATGTCTCTCTCCTCCCACCTGTGTCTGGAGGCCTACCCTGCCTCTGCCTCCAAGCTGTGCATGCCACCGTCGTGGTGAGTGCATTGTCAGTTTGCCCAAGTGACTCCCTCCGTTTGGCCTAACCTCCCAGGGACAGTTTAGGGAAACGGGGGGGGGGGATCAGGGATCATCCTGATTGTGCATTTGGGAAAGGGGGAGGCTGAAGATTTCACCATTGGCCCAAGGTCCCTTGGTGAGTTGGTGTTAGGGGCAAGAATATGACTCAGGCTTCCTGGTTCTTCGCTGGCTATTCTGTCTAGTAGAGGCTGCCACAATGCATTATCCAAATACCCTCTGACTTAGAGCAACAGCTGTGAATAACCCTCATTTCCAGGACCTGGCCTGCCGCTGAGAAAATGAGGGTCTGGAAACAGTTAAGAGTCTAATGACTTGCGCTCTCACTCAGAGCTTTGGAGCTTTCAGTAAGGACCCCCTGAGGACCAGGATGTATAACTCAGCAGCCTGGCCACGTTCTCTCTGCGGATAGCTCATTTCCCTGAGTGACAGTCCCCAGCTCTTCACCCTCAACACTCCCTTCCTCCTTTAATTATCTTCTACTCCTACTCAAAATGTCCTTGTCTTCTTCTTCATCATCATCTTCTTCTGTCTCCTCCTTCCTCTCTCCCACTATCTCTGTCTCTCTCTATCTCTATCTCTAGACCTACTCATGTCATTTTGTTGTGTACCCTGAGACAACTCCCTCCCCCGTCCTTGGTCTGCATATCAGCTGCCTTATTAATAAAATAAAGCCACCTATTTTACCTTGACAAGTGCAGACACTACAGCATAATAGAGATATTTTGCAAGTTAATATGAAAATGTGTTTCAAAGTATCAATGGTGATTTTTTTTAACTTTATAAAATAATTCTGAATTTCTTCTGGAAGATTTAATGAAATTTCAAACAGGGGAAAAATTTAAAATAATAATGAACGACATATGCGCTAAAAGTCAAAATCTAGTACAGAGCCTCAGCAATAGAAACACTGGTCCCAGCACAGAAGTAGTTAAGTTGATCAGTGGAACATAATCAACATTTTAGAAATAAACATACATTTGTACATTAGTGGGATCCATGGTAACATCAGGATCTCAGTTCAGTGGGGAAAATAAGCATTGCTCAACATATAGAGACAGCACAGAGATGATTAAATATCTACACAGTACTTGGAAGAAAACATGCTCAGAGCCCTAATACACTTATTATGCAAAACTCAGCTGAATTTCAGATGTAAATATAAGGCTATAGAGTTTTTGTTTGCTCTGTGGTGCTAGGGATTGAACCCAGGCAAGGTAAGCGAGTATACTGCCACTGCACTACACCCAGCCTGAAGCTGTGGAGTTTTAGGGGAAAATGCAAAAGAATTCTCTTCTTACTCTGAGTTAAAAATGCCTGATCCCAGAAGTCAAAAGTGAAATATTATTAATATGACTACATAGAAGCCTTAAAACTATATGATAAAATACATACAAACAAGAAAAGGACAAGCAATGGACCAAGACAAATAATCACAAAATATCTAACAGTTATTAACTCTTCCAAGCATAAAAATTTTAAAGTCAATCAAAAGCTAGATGAAGAATACTAAGAAGTCATTTACAGATTAAGAAGTACAAAATATAAAATTTTGTATACGCAGTCCCTGTGACAATGGAATTCCATTTCCAAGAATTCTTAATCTGTTCTACAAAAATAATACTGCATGTATATAAAAGTATATGTTTGAAGATGTTAAAACAATATTCAGGTAATATTAGGGGTTTTCTCTGTATTAAAAATGCAAATAAAACATAAAGGGTCAAAAGAATTATTGCAAACAGAAAACCAGTAATTCCACTCATTCATTGAATCAAGGACCTACTTGGACAGCAGACACTATGCAGGGTGCTAGGGGTCCAGGACTGACAGAGCCACGGTCCCCACCGTTAAGGAGGTTAAAGTGGCCATGCTTCTGTGTGTGTGCAGGAGAGACAGACAGAGAGGGAGACAGAGAATCAGATAGTAACGGCTGCCTGAAGATTCGTGGGGTGATAGCAGCAAACAAAATGCGGAAGACAGGATTTGAGGGGTGCCTGTGAAACAGCCCAGTGTAAACATTCAGTAGCACACAGGGCAGTGGGCGAGGTCACCGAGGAAGCCTGAGCAGAGAGACAGCCCTGCCCAGAAAGAGCAGGCAGAGGAAGATGGGGGAAGGGCCGCGGCTTCCCAGCTCCCTAACAGAGCAGTTGCCCGCCCGGGGGCAGCGCGAAGACAGATGAACGGCGGAGACAGCGTCTGTGGTGGATTCCTCTGGTGGAAATTGGAAGGGCGTCCCAGACCAATAGTTAGGCGACCTTACAGTGTCAAGGGTTGGTTTCTTTAAGACGCAGTCACCTAAGGGAAAGGAGTAACCTCGATTCAGGCTCTGTATCGCGTTTGCGTTTCCTTCAGGCAGCCTGAGCGTTTCAGCTTGTAAAGTGTTTTATTAGTCCATGCTTGCAGTATATAATGTTTGCATTGATCGTAGGAGTAGGGACACGGATTTTAACATCCCCTCCTCCTCCCTCCTCTAGATCCCCTCCCCCACACTCATGGTCCTTCTCTCATTTGTCCGTGTTTGCCGCGCATAATGAGCCCATTCCTGGTGCGGAGCCCATGCGTGTGCAGAACACGTCTCCATTCCTTCTTCAGCCCTTCCCCCTCCCCCGCCCCTCCCTCCCTCCCGCTCCTCTCCCCTCCCCCTCCTTCCATCTCCCAGTCCCCTTCCCTTTTGCAAAAAGACCTATCTCCCTATTTCCTGCTATCTATCTTTTATTTTGCTCTTTATATTTTAGGTTTCTCCTATAAGAGAAACCATGCAATAATTAAGCTTGCGTGTCTGATTTATTTCAGTTAGCATTATGCTCTCGAGGTGCATCCATTTTCCTACAAATGACTCAAATTTATCCTTCTTTAATGTTTTAAAATGTCATTTTGTTTAAAAAATGTGGAATTTGTATAGCAATAGCATAATTAACTAATATGTTTAACTAAACAGCTGTTGGTGGGCTTTAGATCATTCTTAATTTGAGGCAATTATGAGTAACACACATAAATCTTTGAACATCTCTCTGGGAAGCAGATTAGGACAGATGCCAATTAGGCACAATTCCTGCACTAAAGTCGATGAAATACTTTAAAGCCACAACTGTCCATGAGTACTTAGGGTAAACTGGCCACCTAGACAATAATTAGGCTGACTCTAGAGTTATGGGTTTACTGCCCATTTAGACAATTATTAGGGTGATTTTCAATGCGTACGTTTTATTTTGTCTGTTTTGTTTAGGGGCATTGTTTTTATGACACAGGGTCTCACTAAGTACTTCAGGCTGTCCTTCAACTCACTATGTAGCCTAGGTGATCCTCCTGCCTCAGCCTACCAAGTGCTAGGATTACATGCATGAGCCACTACACCTGGCCAATTCTTAATAAGGATTGCATGTTGACTGACATTTGTATTTCTTTGTTGTGAATTGTCTGCCATATCATTTGCCCACATTTCCGAGTAGTTCTTTTTCTTTCTTTTTTTTTTTTTGTACTGGGAATCGAACTTGGGACCTTGTACTTGCCAGACAGGTGCTGTGCCACTGAGCTATATTCTTGGCCCAAGCTCATTGTTTCTTATTGACTTCCCAGATCTTTGACATTATACAAAGAGGTTTAGTTATAGATATGCAGACATAGGCTCGAGCTTGATTCAGTGGAGGTCCTGGTAGAACTTAAAAGGCAAAAAATATACTCTTTCCATTCCACAGATGGGTAATGCACATGTGTGTATGTACACATCCACATTGCGAATAGCATTCTGAATCTGTAATTCACTCTTCAATTTATTTATGATGATTTTCTTGACTTGTAGTTCTTTTAATGGAATCAGGCTTATCAAATCTGCTCTTTATGCTTTCTTCCTTTGCCTAAATCACTTTCATTTCTCCCTTTCTATGTCAAATATTTCTTTATATGTAACTCTGTTTGCATTTCTTCATTAAATTAAAATGCAATTTTAACTTTATGATTATTCAAAAAAACATTTAGGTTCTTTGTTGAATTTTTTTAATGTGGGGAGAAAAAATGCCCTCCAATAATGAAGCAGCTACTTTTTCAGTTAAATATCAACATTTTTATTATTAATAGGAAGTTAAGCATTCTTTTTCTTCTAGCAACCACATACAGTAAGGATGTTTTATACAAGGCTTTCTCAAAAAAATCTTACAAGATATATCATTCTACAATTAACTTTTAAAACCCTCAATACTGAAGATATTTGTCCATGTTTATGCATACTTACATGCCTATCTCACTTTTTAAGTGCTGCACATTAAATTTTAAACAATCAAAACTCGTTTAGGGGTATGCTGTGAGGAGTACCTTTATTAATAACAGCCTGCAGTAAACAATTATCCAATTATTCCGTTGCCTTTATGGGAGAAATAAATTTTTTTCCAGATCAGAAACAACACCCTTAACACATAATAAATGTTTATATACTGGATCCTGCATAGAGACATTTTGTTTTGCCCCATTAATCTCAGACTCTTTCTGTGAGTAATACTGCACAGTTCTGGGGCGTCTTCAAGGTACCTTCCAAAGTGTGAGTCTCCTAGGACAACAGAAAGCAGGAGAGGGTAAGAAAGAAAGTGAAAGTCCAAGTCTGGCCCAAGGATGTCGCCACTTCAGCCCAGCTACAGCTAACCCGGGGGGATTTTTCCCATTCGCTCATCCATGTTTGCAGGGTGTGATGCTGACGGAGTTCCTGGTGGGGCAGAAAGGCAAGATCTCCGCTTGCCCGATTTCAAACAGCAGCTCTGCCAGGACAGAGAAGAAAGAGCCTTTGGGTCTGTCCCCACTGCCTACACCCGAGCGAGCGCCTAGGTGCGCTGTTTGCTCGCACTGCCAGGACCCTGAGGCTGGCTTGTGCGAGGAGAGGTGACGCTTCCTGCTAACTTGTGGCCATTTCTTGTTCCTGCGGTCACTGAGTGTTATTGTATTGGGAAAGGAAGAGGGACCGGGGACCCCCGGACACAAACTCGCGCACTTGCTCGTGTTCTTCCCTCACCGCATGACATGTTCAAGAAGGCACCAGCGAGGCTTTCAAGGATTTCAGATCAAAGAAGCCTAAACTGGGTTTTGTAAAAACCCAAAGAAAATTTCACTTCCCACAAATTCAAATCAGGGCTTTCCTCCTCTCAATACAGCAAATCTACATCATGCTTCCCAGGCTCCCTGTCATTATTGGTTTATAAAGATTCATTGATATTCAATTAAGTATTTCTGATGTTCTCAATGCAGCCCTAGACAGCACTTTATAGAGAATACATCCGCCCTCTGGAGACAGCTGGGGAAGCCAATTAGTCGGGCTAAATTTGCATATCAATCCAGCTGTGGGATGAAGTCAGCCTTGTTCACTGTCACAATGTGAAGAGCAAAGGGAGGAATCTAAGTGCTCCCTGGCCCTTTATTCCCTGGCTCAGGCAAGCCCCGCTTTCAGAACGAGTCTGGGAGAGAAAACTGGCAAATGCTCCCATTGCCCACCCAGTCCGCCCTGTCACCAAGAAGCAGCTATTAACGCGGGGTGTTAATGCCCTCCCCGGGCTTGGTGCTAATTCACATAAATATTTTATCACTTAACAAAGGATTTTTGTTTGGGGGGTTGAAAATTGGTTAGTACTTCTATTGTCAAGCTAAACTTCAATATAATGAGGTTCCGACTTTCCAGCGATTTCACTACCTAGCAAGGATTGGGCTCAATTCAAATAAAACATTTCATGAGTCACTGCCACGCTAGGGTCTTGCACAAAGCACTCAGATGTGACGAAGCACTTTGATAGGGCACAAACAACTTTCAGTGCCTGCCAACTCATGCACTGTGAGAGCTAAAAGGGTCACCAGACCCAAGGGGCCAAGCCTAGATACTCTTGCAAGACCTTCCACGCTAATCCTCCAAGGCAGCAGTTCCGAGACTCTGTACTATCTCCTCCCTGACATCTCCCTTGCAGGGGTAAACAAGCTCACTGGGTGTGACAAACTCTGCCATCGGTCTGTACCAGCGTTGACTCTCAAGATGCCTCAGGCTACGGTCCCGACAGTGCGCCTGATTCCTTGAGAACTCTCAGGACAGGGCAGAGCAGGGCGACCTTCGTGTCCCTCTTAGTAGACAACATGCTTGGGAAGGTAGCTTAGCATGGGCTCATCTTTCCGCAGCCACGGCATGCACAGATTCAAGCTGTACCTGCGGGGCTCGCCAGACCTCAGCTCACCATGGGTCTACACTGGGCCTTATCAAGCACCGCTGGGGAAGCATCACCAGATCACCCGCAAGGGCATTGCTCAGGGCAGGGCGGGACTTTCTCTGGTCCTCACCTGCAGCTGTAAAGCCCCACCCCAGTCTCAGCACCACCTCAACCCCGCGCTCTTTCTGCAAGCCTCTCTGCCCCCTCATGAGATTTGCTTGGTTGCATTTTTAACATTTTTATCAGCCCTTGTTTGCAGTCGATAAAGATTAAATTCCCTGTGGGGATTTGGTACATGTACATATCACATCTTCACTCTTTTTATGTCCCTCCATCTCTCTCCCTCCATCTCTTGGTCTCCTTCTCTTTTGCAAGAGATCTTTCTCCCTGTATCCTGTTAGCTATCTTTTATTTTGCTCTTTAATTTTATTTATCCTTGGGATTTCTCAGGTAAGAGAAACCATGAGATATGTAAGTTTGTGTGTTTGATTCATCTCACTTAACATCATGGAAAATGGTTGCACTTCGAGACCCACAAATGACTCGGGTGTATCCTTCTTTATGGCAGAGTAGCGCTCCACTGCACATAAATACCTTTCCAAAGGCCCAAGACTATTGACAGACTGAGTCAGACACCATGAGTTCAGGTGTTCTCTTCGTGTCACATGCGACATCCCTAGCTTAAATTGCCCACACATAATACTTTTTAATTTTCATTCTTTCTATTTCTTAGTTTACTAATTTAGTTCTAGTGACTTGAGATTTAGAAAGACAAAAAAAGAAGCATGTTTCATGAAGCACTGATGAACTATGAGAGTAGTTATCACCATGATTCTATGGCAAGGTCCATCCCAGACCCCAGAGAGAAAGGCTTTGTGGCCGGACCCCTAACCGCATCTGGGAAGTATTAGGAGGGTGGAATTTAATCCCACTATGGTGTCTAGAAGTGGGGTGCGGGGGCAATGAGGAGAAGACAAAGACATCATGATTGAATCCTGCTGACTTGACGAGAGGAGGAGACCCACGCATATACAAGTGCACACGTGTCTGCACGCCTGTCCCCTGTGTCCCACTGGATGACGCCATGTGCCATCTCAGTGCTCTGACAGCAGTGGGTCCATGAGGAGATACAGCTCCCAACCATTGGATCAGAACTGTGAGCCAAGCTGGGTGTGGTGGTACGTGCTAGTTATCCTCTCAAGAGGCTGAGGCAGAGAGACCGCCAAGAGTTGCAGGCTATCCTGGGCTACTCAGTGAGTTCAAGGCTAGCCTGCACTACATAGTAAGACTCTATCACGAAAACAAAGCAAAACAAAACAAAAAAATATGTGAGCTAAAAATCTTTCCTTTAAAACTTACCCAATAAAAGCCAGGTGTGGTGATGCACGCCTGTGATCCTAGCACTCAGGAGGCTGAGGCAGGATGATCACCATGAGTTTGAGATCAGCCTAGGCTACATAAACTAGTTCAAGGCCAGTCTATACAGCTAGACTTTGTCTCAATAAAACAAAAAGAAAGAAAGAAAAGAAAAGAAAGAAAGAAAGAAAATGAACAACAAAAGCAATTTTCTCAGTCCATGGTGGTGAGCTATTAGTATCAGCAAGCAGACTGCTGCAGGGGCAGGCCTGAATCATCCGTTTGGTTAGTATTACCTCATTTAATCTCCTGAATAAACCAACATACAACACATACTATTTTCCCAATTTTTTGAAAACTTTAACATATTTCATCTAATGTAAGATACCATCAATAACAAAGATGCATCCCAATTTGAGGCTGTTGCCTGCAGTAAGAATGCGTTTCTGCATCATTCCATGCCTCTCTTCTATGTTTAAAATACTTTACAGATACAACTGACTATTATGATGTTTCCTTGAACAATACAGTGAATGTTTACATTTTTAAAAATTTTTATTGTGGTAAAAGATGTTGCCATCAATCCCCCTCAAAATACACCCTTAGCTTTGAACACGCTCATCCCACCATTCTTGCCCCTTTCTGAAGCAGCTCTGGAGGTCCTCTTCCATGAGCGTCTTTAGTTGTGCTGTCCTGGCTGCCTCAAAGTCCAGAATCCATTCAAAAGATTGACATTTCATGATCATTTTAACTTTGGGAGGAGCCAGACATTGCACAGTGCCAGACCCAGTGAATAAGGTGGATGAGGACACACACAAACGTTTTTAAGCTGCTGCCTTTCCACTGGATGGCACTTGGCAACTGCATACATCAGATTTTTTATCCCCTTATAAAGTCATTCACAAAAGAAGTAACGTGTCTTTTACTGCAGTGCATTTTAAAATATTTGAACAGTCACTGTATATGTGATCACTTCTTATACTAAGGGCTAGCAATAGACTTATATGTATCAGCCACAGTGCCTTGGTGGCATTTCCTCGTCTATGGCATGCCCCTCACACTGTTCAGGAAGATATCAAGGTCCTGCAAAAGAAAGGACTCGAAGGGACCTAGAGACAAAGCCACACCATCTTGCCCCTCATGGAGGAAGAAAGTGCTCAGGCCACAGCAGGCTAGGTGTACAATCAGGATGGCAGGATCTCAAGGGTTTCGAAGGTCGACATGGTGGCCCTCTCTGCCAGCACCAGCTCAAGTCATCTTGAGTCACTGCAATGGCTATATTCACTGTCTCTAATTCCACATAAACTGAAAATTCTGCTGGCTCTGAATCATGAGATCTGTGATAAGCACAGCTTGACTACTAAATCCAAGGAACACTGTCCATTTTGGATTCGAATAAAGACCAACTGGAAATGGAAGTCAAGAGAAAAATATCTGTAAATCCATCTTGAATTTGCACTATGTTTGCCTTAATTTCTGAGGTTTTGCTATCTAGTAGATCTGTTCTAATTCATCCCAGCAGATGCCCATCCCATGTGCAAAGAAGATTTGTAAATTTCAAACTTTTCTGGCATGTTTTGTGATGCTATGACTACCGAAAGAATAAAAAATTTCATAAAAGGGAGATGGAAAAATCAATTAGAGTTTGTCCTTGACCCTCAGGCTCCTGAGATAGGTCTTCCAAGCCATTTTCCACATCTGTAAAATGAGGAAGATAACAATAGCTCAGTAAGCAGCAGCCACTCTCTCACCCTCAGCTGGGCCACCAGTAGCTTATCCATGGCTCTGGGAAAGCCTTCCACTTTCTAAGTTGCCATTTTTATCTGTGACATGGAGCTGTATCATGCGCTCATGTGACCAGGGTTTGCCATTATAAAGACAAAGCAGCACAGTGTCAAGATGAGAGAAATTCAAACCTGGGCACACTGGCACACACCTGTCATCCCAGCACTTGGGATGCTGAGGCAGGAGGATTGACCCAAGTTGGAGGCCAATCTGGGCTACATAGTGAGTTCCAGAGCAGCCAGGAACTACATAGTGATCCTCTGTCTCAAAAAGACAAAAACAAACGAACAAAAAAAGCTGAGAGACATTATCCTCCAGGGGCCTGTGGATTTTTAGAGGTAGGCAAAGTTCTTCCTTGAGGACTTTTGATCTTCCTCTGGGCCTCCTCTGGTGTCCTCCATCAGAAGACGTGCTGCGACAAGGAAAGCTGTGGGAAATCACTCAAAATGTTTGCCTAAAATATGTGACTGCTTCGTGAAAGGACACCAACCCTGAAGCATGACATGAGATCAGGATGACAGCCACTCCCAGTCCCCAAACAGTGTGAGGTCTCTATTGCATGCCAGCCACTAGGCTAAGCAGTGAGGTGAATGGGTGAGCCAAGGGGTGGGGTGGGGATGTGGGGGGGAGCAGAAGGGACACGGCCTCTCAGCTGCACAACACTGGGTCACACGGACCAGGCTTCTTCCGGGTCACAGAGCCAATGGGAACATGCGGAGATGTGTGTAATTAAATACTAATGTTATATAAATCATTATGTTAATTTATACACAAGATGTCAACCTAGTATATATTAGATATAAATTAAATACTAATTTGTATATAATATGAATGCTAATCAACATAAATATAAAGTAGATACTATATATTCTATAGAAATTAACTGCTGCTATGTATTAGATGCAAACTAAATGTTAATGATATTTAAATAGGATGTCTTCAAGGCCATTCTGGACTACATGGTGAGTTCAAGTCAGCCTAAACTACAAAGTGAGACCCTGTTTCAAAAAGCAAAGAAAAAACAGAAAGAGTGAAAGAGATCATATGTATAACAGAGAGCATATACATATCTCACTGCTATCATATATCGACATAGAGATATCATATATACAGAGACAGAGAGATGGATGGATCGATTGATCAGTGACTGGCTGTGCGGAATTGGTGCACATGCTTCCTGGCTGAGACTGAGATCTGCCCTGCACGAACTGAACACCCCGGACAGCTGATGCATGATTCTAGTCCAAGAGCTGGCGGGCCTGACAGCCAAGAGAGCCCTGTGGTTCAGTGTGAGTCTGAAGGCTGGAAAAGACCAATGTGGTGCTCAAGCAGTCAGGCAGGGGTCTTCCCTCTCATTCAGGCCTTGCGCTGACTGGCTGAGGCCCACTCTTGTTAGACAGGGCGATCTGCTGCCCTCCGTCTGCAGAGCCATGCAGCCATCTCATCCTGAACACCGGCACCAACATGCCAAGAAAGGATATTGACCGTCTGGATGCCCCCGCACCATGTCAGAACCAAGTCAAACCAACATGTAGATTACCAGTTACACCCACGGAGCACGAACTATTCCATGCTTCCCTTTACACAATGTTGTTTAAAAAGAGAAACGAGGCTGTGCAGAAAGTGCCTTTCCAACTCCGGACAGTTGCAGAATCAGCATGCCACTGGTTCTGTCTTTTCCCAGCCAGTCTCCGCTCTCCAGGCAGGAGGGCGTGACCCTGAGTGCAGAGCTGCCTTTCTCCGGGCCTCCGCCCTCACACGCGCAAACTCATCAATGTGCCAGGTGCCCTCCAAGCCTCCTCCAGCTCTGACCTCTAACTCTACTGCAGCCGAACTTTTCAAAGCTCTCTGGCATTTGCAGGGAGGTGTCCAGAAATCATCCTGACAGCAGCCCGGCGTCTGACTTGGCAGGGTGGCTACAGGAGCGCATGCGCTGGAGGATCCTCCTCCTACTAGCAGGCGTAGACAGATGAATTCTTCCCTGTAACTCCTTACCAAGAGTGTAACATGAACGATGTTTTGGCTGCAGTTTTTCAATAGAATTCAATAGCCTCCGATATCTGATTCCACTTTCATGGACACAAACTTCAGACAAACAACCGTCAATATCTGGCCCATTAATTCACTCAGCAGAGAGGTCCTGAGTGTGCGCTATGCCAGCTGCTGTCCTAGGTGCTGAGAGGCTAGAAGGCTCAGGGACTTGCCCTCTGTTCTGCAGCTGGAGCGCTGGGTGCCCTAATCTGCCCTGAAAGGGAGGCTGGGGGTGAAGCCTGCCCTTGCCTGCTTGGACCCAGCTACTCCGTGCCAGCACCCAGTGTTTTCACAGCCACTGTCTCATTTCACTGTTCTCAGTAGCCCTGTGAGCTAGGTAGGAAGATTTTAGGGGCCTCATTTTTATACAAGGGTTGTCTTTAAGAGGTATGATAGGAAATACAGTGAAGGCTGCTGTTGCGAGCTATCCAAAAGAAAGGTGGCCTTGTAAAAACATTATCTGTGTCCACACCCACCTCATTCACCAGATCTGCTATGGTGTGACTTCTAGTTCTCCACACTCACCACAACCATCAGGGGTAAATGTTTCAAATCAATTCAGGACATCAAGGCAGCCACAAGAGTGCAGCTAAACACACTCACGAAAGGGGACATCCAGAGTTGCTTCAGAAAGTGTCAAGAAGGGCGGAGATGGTGGCTCACTCCTGTAATTTCAGCACTCAGAAGGCTGAGGCACGAGGATCATTGTGATTTTGAGGCCACCCTGGGCTACAAAGTGAGTTTAAGGCCAGCCTGAACTGACTCTATCTCAAAAAGACAAAAAGCCAAAAAAAAAAAAAAAAAAACACAGAATGATGGAATGAATGTGTGCCAAGAACAAGGGATATATCTTTTACTGTGATAGTTTTTTAAACTTTTCTTTTAGTTTAAAGATAGTAAAATCCAGCAAAACAAGACAGAACAAAGCCAATTAAAACAATGCAACAATATTGGTACAGAACCTCAGAGCAGAATACTGGGAAAACAATAGCTAGCATACTATATCTTGTTACCTTCACAATAATTGTGCAATACATCATGTATAGCAACATCAAACCAAAAACAGAACGCTATAAAACCAATCAGAACAGAATAATGAATAAAGCAAAACAGTTAATCAGAACAAAGCAAAACAGTGAAAATAATACTTGACGTCAAAGACAAGATAGAAGGGAATCCCCCATATCTGCTATATTTCATACTGTCATCCTTTCAAGAGATGCTCAGATTGCTGGCCCCAGGCCTACATAATCAACCAAAGAATACAAGCATTTAGTTCTTTATGTACTGTTGTAGTCAGGGGTTGTGAAGGGAACAATTAGAATCAGGATGCAGAATTTATATTATTATTTTATGATAGTCACCCAGAGCTAACACAAGAAACTGCAGGAAATCTGTCCACCACACTAAATACATAGAATATTCAGCCAAGGGCCTGGATCCCACAGCAATGTCCTATGTGAGTCCAGATGAAAACCTAGAGCCCATGATAATGCCTCCCACAAATCCAACTGGAGGTATAGAGCCCACAAGAAGGACTCATGCCAGTCTGTTTTATGGATCTGTGCTGGGGAGCCCCAAAGGTCAGCAGTGGGAGCTAGAAAGTCTATGCCAGCGGGGTGAAGGAGCTGTGCTGGTAGGTTGAGGGTTCTACACTGGAGCCGAGAAATCACACTCACAACAAAGTCCGGGGCTTCCCTGAAACACACCACAGCCATCCTCAGTGACACGGAGGCCCAAGCTCCTCCAACAGTAAGCACAGGCAAGTACATGCCAGGAAGCCAGAGTGATGAGTTTCTCCTGGAGATTAAACAGCACACACCTTCCCCTCCAGAGCCAGAAAGCAATGCTCCATGTAAAGACCAGAGCTTCCCCAAAGCGAACCACAGCCACTCTCACCAACAAGGTCCTGAGCTCCTCAGATGATAATGGTCAAACTCACACTGGGGAAGCTGGTCCTGACGAGCTCCTCCAGGAGAACCAGCGGCTCAAACAGAAGTTCTATGAAACCCACATTGGAAAGTGTTATGGATTAAAAACTGGTGGTCAACTTAACACCAGATGAATTAAATCAGCATGGTGCTGAGTGTAAATGGCCCACCTGAGGAAAGTTGCCAGCATAAATAGAGAAGTAGAGAAGGAGAAGCTAGGCATTCTGGGTTTCTCTAAGTGTTGCTGTTTGAGTGTTGTCTCAACAGGACTTTGTTGTGAGTGTGATTTCTCAACTCCAGTGTAGAACCCTCAACCTACCAGCACAGCTCCTTCACCCTGCTGGCATAGACTTTCTAGCTCCCACTGCTGACCTTTGGGGCTCCCCAGCACAGATCCATAAAACAGACTGGCATGAGTCCTTCTTGTGGGCTCCATACCTCCAGTTGGACTCATGGGAGGCATTATCATGGGCTCTAGGTTTTCATCTGGACTCACATAGGACATTGCTGTGGGATTCAGGCCCTTGGCTGGATATTCTGTCTTTAGTGTTGTGGGCAGATTTCCTGCACTTTCTTGTGTTTTAATCTGGTGACCATCATAAAATAGTAGTATAAATTCTGTTTCCTGATTCCAATTGTTCTCCTCACAACCCTTGACTACAACAGAAATGAAGATCTAAAACCATTTTTTTAGTAGAGAATCACTATGTATGTAAAAATTCTAATGAAATCTGAAATAGAATAACTCTTTGCTCAGGACAAAAGTCAAAGTCACAGTATCTAAATTCAGTACTACACCCAGGAATTATTTGTATTTCTATAATTTGGGCAATTACTAGTTGGAAAATGACATTTTATCACCTGTATTGAAGTGAGTTTTTGTTGTTGTTGTTGTTCAAAAACTGCTAATATTTAATGTACATAATTTGGTGCCTATGGATGTATCTGCATACCCATGTAAACATCATGAAAATCAGTAATAATCATTTACATCATATGTATTTTGTACCTTCAAAACTTATGTTCTATTGTGTCTTGATTTTTAGTTTGGTATGAATCTGTTACGCCTTATATCTAGATGTTCCCCCAAAGCCTCATGCAATCATACATGGGGCTTTATTCTAGTGTGTGTAATGCTGGGATTAAGGGTGTGTGATTACTAAATCATCCCACTAATTGGTTTGGCATAGTTCTGGGAATGAGTGCTACCTATCCCAAAGTTGGAACTCGAGTAGCCAAATGGAATATAAGGAACAGAAAGCTATTTTGCTTCCTGCTTTTGCTGATTTCTGCCTAACATGGACAATTTCTCTTCTGTGACACCTTTCTGCCATACCACTGTACCTTGGAACCAGCCAGTTATGGACTGAAGCCTCTACACACTGTGAGCCAAATAAATCTTGCCTTCCTTAACTTGTGGATACTGAGTATTTTGTTTCAGCAATGAGAAAGGTTAGTAACTCACATGCCCACTTCAAAAACCAATTTCTGAAACCTGCCTTTTGTTCGATTCCTTCATATTTCCCACCTTCCTCAACAAGATTTTTTATCTTGGACACTCCCTCCTTTCCCTCACTTCCCATTAATGGCCCAGTACATTGAAATTCTGGATATATCCCTCATCCTTCTCCATGAGATTGTTCTGCATTTGAAATTCAATAGGCACTGTCCTAATTACTTTTTTCATTGCTGAGACAGAATACCTGATGACTAGAGTTAAAAGATGAATGGTGTATTTAGCTCACAGTTTGTAGAGTTTTCAGTTCATGGTCAGCTGGCTCCAAGGCTGGGTTGCATGGCAGGCAGGTGTGGCAGAGGAGAAACAGTCTATGGCAAGCAAAAGGTATAAGGCAGTGAGCTACAAGTGACAGGAGAAGCTTCTTTGTGTCCCTTTTATATTCTATCTAGGCTACTGTCTACCCTTAGGATGTGTAGCACTTGCACCCAGAACTATACCAAACCAATCAATGGGCTGATTTAATAATCACACACACTTAATCCCATCATCACAACTCTAGATCCAGCCACCTCTGAAAAAGCCCCACCTATGACCGAATGAGGTTTTGCTGGGACTTCTAGACACACGCCATAACAGGCAGGTGTCGATTATCAGTTTAAATCTTGCTGTCAGGGCCAGTAATCAAGTTAAATATTCCTCCATTAAAGTTAGAGGGCTGGGGATTTAGCTCAGCAGCATAAGCGCCTGCCTTGCAAGCATGTGATCATGAGTTCAATCCCTGGTACTGATAAAAAAAATTAGATACACAAGCTCAAATATGACATGATTTCTCTTATATCAGAAACCCTCAGTACAAAGAGCAAAATAAAAGAGAATAAGAAGCCAGGAGAGAGATCTTTTGCAAAAGGGAAAAGGGACCAAGAGATGAAGCAGGAGGGAGCACACTGGGGGAAGGGATGGAAAAGAGCTGAGATGTGTTATGTGCACACAGAAATCCACATGAGGCATGTAATCATCATGTACTGCAAACCTGGACTAATTTAGAAAATTAAATCACTTTTTCAAAATTCCCTCTTTGCCCTTGCTATTTTTCCTTCTCCTCTAGTGGCTCCTTCTTTATCTCTTGCTTGGATTTATCTTTTGTCTGTTTCAAGAAATTCTCTAGTGGGGCCAGGGATATAGCTCAGCAGCATAAGCACCTGCCTGGGAAATGCAAGGCCCTGAGTTCAATTCCTGGTACAAAAAAAAAGAGAAACTCTCTAGCTAACCAACTGTAGAGCAGCCTTGAGCTGTCAAATTCTCTATCAGTAATGCCATCCAGTCAGAGGCTAGGTAAGTGTGTATTGCAGATGCTATAGAAGAAGTCCCTGAACTATGTATTGAGTTTGATTCCATGACCTTTAAAGTTCCTTCCAAATCTGAAATTGTATGTGTCTATATACTGAGTGCCAAGTACAAAGTCTGGTGGAAAAAAATGCTATAGGAATCCAGAGACAGGAAAAAGCCTTATTAGTTTGAAGCTAATTTACTCTGAGGGAAGGTTGATGAATCCTCAAAGACATAAGAATTAAATGAAGTAAATCAATTTCAGTCTATTCCCAAAATCAAAGCTTTCTAAAATGATTGGCTAGGATGGTTACAACTGCTTTATATTATGAGCCAAAGAATGAATTAGATTTCACAACTGAATTATGTGAGTGATAAAATACCTGTCTAGGCTGCCCATGGACAGACATTGGGGTGGGAGGAGTGGAAGGAATGAGTCCTAGAAACCGAGCTTCTCCTTGCACTCTTCTGCAATTGTCATGCCTCAGCCAGGCTGCACAGCCCCAGGACTCTGCTCCTTGCTGTGCCACTTCTGCCTCTGGCCATCTAGTGCAGGTGGCAAGTGGGATTGGTGCCTTTATCAGAGAGCCCACTTGTGCTCCTTCGCCCGGCCAGCATAAACACAAAAGGCAGCAGTCTGTGAGGTATAGGCACCTTCATCCTACACTTTCCAGCCGGTAGAACTGCAGGAAGCCAATTTCTGCTGTTTATAATTTACCCTAGCTGTGGCATTTTGTTATAGCAGCCTCAGTAAGACTGTGTACAAACAAATTTGAAGACCTAGAGGAAATAGGTAATTTGATAAGCAAATTCAGGTTACCAAATTTGACCTCATTAGAGTTTAGAAGGCTTACACAGACTTTTTTTTGGTACTGGGGGTCAAACTCACAACCTCACGCTTGCCAGGTGAGCCCTTAGGTGGCTGAGCTAAATCCCTGACCCTCACAGACCAATCTCTATAGAAAGAATAGAAAAAAAAAACTCCAAGCCCAAAATCTAAAATTGAATTAAAATCACATCTCATACCACACACATATAACAAAAATGGTTCCAAATGGATTAGAGGGCGAAATGTAAAAATTAAAACTAGATCAATATTAAAAGAAAATAGAGGCTGGAAATTTAGCTCAGCATCATAAGCACCTGCCTGACAAGGACCAGAAAAATTAAAAGAAAATATGAATGAGTTCCTCTTTAAACTTAGGGATAGAAAGACTTCCTGAGTACCCCTCCAAATCTAGAAGAAATAAAAGTCTAAAAATTTTGACCACATTTAAAATTGTGCATCACAAATGCACCACACCAAAGTCAAATGGTGACTAGCAAAGTGGCAGAAAATATTTACAACATATAACACAGGGGCAGATACAGCCACTATGTGAACATGAGTTACAAAAGGAAGACTTCAGACAGGAAAAACAGTGCAATATCGCTGCTATGCAGAGTGGGTAGGGCAAGGTGTAGCAGGCTAGAGGTTTGCAGTGCTTGCTAAGGTTAAGAGGACTGGAGAAGAGATATCCATGGATCTGCCGTTTACACAGAGCACCCTGTGGCTTGGTCAATGTTGGTTCAAAAGGCTGGAGGAAGGGTTCAGAAGCTCAAGTTATCCATCTGAAACATAGTGGTGCTTCAAACACAGGTAGTTACTATGAGGTTGGAGAAGAAGAACTGTTGGGGCAGGCAGAATTTTCTGGACTTGTAGACCAAATATCTGTAGGTGAAGTAGGTATCCTAGATAAAACCCAGGTGTGTATGGGGGGGCAGGGATAGGTCCCAGGGCCTCTCACATTCTAGACAAATGTCTTACCATGGAGCCACGTTTCCAGTCCCAAACTCAGGACTGTCACAGAGGCAATGAGGTAGACAGTGCAGACATGTACACCCAGCTGCAGACTATGATGGTGCGTGTGCGTGGCTGTGTGCTGCCCTTAGTTAGCTGCTATTGCTGTCATCTAAGGTTCATCTGGTCTACCTTGATATTTGCCATTCTTTAAGAAGATCTGAATCCTACTTTTTCTTTTCCTGATGTCCACATTTTTGGTGGGCTGTGTATATAAAATAGACATGGTCAAGGGTGCAGTTGCTTTTGCTGGGAATATATATTAGTGCAGCTGTTATGAAAAACAAGATAACTGTTCTGGAAAAAAATTAAAAATAGACCAATCATGTGATCCAGTGACCTGATTCCTGAGGATTTAGCCCAAAGACTGAAATCAGAATGTTAGACGCCTGCACGCCCATGTTCATTGCAGCCCTATTCACAAGGGCCAGGAAATGCAAAGAACCTGCATACCATCAACTGATGAATGAATATATATGGATATGGATATATACAAGTATATATAATTACTTAACCATAAAAATGGAACACAATTCAGCCATAAAAAAGCATGAAATCAGCCAGGCATGGCGGTGCATGCATGTAAACCCAGCACTTGGGAAGCTGAAGCAGGATGATCACTGCATGTTCAAAGCCAGCCTGGGTCATAAAGTGAGTTCAAGCAACCTGAATTGCATAGAGAAACCCTGTCTCAAAAAGACAAAAAATGAAAAATAAAGAAATGTTTTATGTCGACATTTCCAGCAACATGGATGGACCTATACTATGTAAAGGGAAAGACAACACAGTGTGTTCTCTTCTATGCGTAAGCTGAATAGTGGGCTTTGAGTAGAGGACAGAATTGTAGGGCAGGGGCGCAGCAAGATGGAGTCAGGGTGCTTAATGGGCACAGGGGTGTCACTTCTAATGTTCTATGGCACAGGAGAATAGCTATGGTTGGCAACAATTACTGAATATCCCAAAGGAGTTGGTAGAGAAAAATCTCAATATCCCCAATGCAAAGAAAGGGCATCAGTGTCACGCTGTTCTCCAGAACTATGTGCAAGTACTGTGTGCTGAATAAAATAAAAATGTTTCTTGCAAACTTAAGGAGTTGAATTGGTTGAAGTAGAGCACAGAATGGTGGTGAGCAAGGGCCAGGAGGAGAGGAGGGCAGATCACAGCACCAGGGTTCACTGAAAGAGGATTGATCCGGCCTGGTGCTCTACAGTGTGGCAAAGTGACCACAGTTCCAAGAGCCCTGATCTGGGATTTAGAAAAATCAACAAGAAAGGAGTTGAAAGGTTCCAAGCAGAAAAAAATATAAGTAATCCTAAAACAGCTCTTAAATATCTAAACAATGCGTAAGGAGATGGGAATGCTGATTTCCCTGATTTGCTCACTGCATTGTATACACACATCATTACTGCCCTGCACCTCATACCTATGCACAATCTACAAAACAAAACACAAATCCACAAGCAAAAATTACATGATAAAATTTTTTCTTAAATCTTGCTTGGCTAACACACACAAACACACAAACACTATCACATACTCACGTACTGGAAATTACTCTTCTTGTTAAAAATACTTCACGTAAAATACAAATATGTAGAATTTATCATGAAACAGTAGTAAAATAAGTGCTTTCTGAATGAATAAGCTAATTTTATGAACAGCAAACAAAAATGGTATTCAACCTGAGTAATCGCAAAGTGGAATGTCCCTGTCACTGGATGCAAACTGAGTGGTAGAAGCATCATTTGAAGCTATACATAATTCCTTAAGTATAATCATAGCAGGTTTAGAATGAACTTTTTGAAGGATTTTGGAACTTCTTACAAATATATTATTGCATTTTATCTTCACATCTGGAAAGGAATGATTATTCCCATCTTATAGAAGAGGAAAATGACTCTCACAGGAATTGAGTAATGTAACTTTGCTTCTTTAATAAACATTTTGCTGAATTAAAAACAACTACTAAAGAGCTAGCCAAAAACATATGCCTTCATTCTTGAAAAAACTGGTTTATTTAATAATTTATGTATTTATTTTTAATTGACCAAAACTACACATATTTATGTTGTATGACATGATGTTAATAGATCAAGGCCCTGTCTCAAAAAAACAAAAGTTTTGAAATTTGCATGCATTATTTAATGGGTAAATTGAGATAATTACCTTATGCATTGTTGCACATGATTATCTTCTTTTTTATATCAGGAATCAAACTGAGGACCTTGTGCTTGCCAGGTGGGAGCTGTGCCACTGAGCTATATTCCTGGCTGCCTCGCATGTTTACTTGTGTTGGTAACATTTAAAGTCTATTCTCTTAGCAATTTCAGGTATATGCTATTGTTCACAGTGGCCACCATGTAGTACAGGGAGTCTCTGAAATGGAAATTTTGTACCCTTTGACCACTATCATGCTTTGACTACCTTCCTGGCCTCTGGTACTATCTGCAGTTCTACTCTGCTCTTGTGATTTCAATTTTTTTAGATTGTACAGGTTAAGGTCTAATTTGTTTATCTATAAATTTCTGAAAAAAACGATAACCGTCTAACAAACATCTCACAGTGATTACAAATATAATTTGGGTGAAAATGGCCTTTAAATATATTTAAAATGTTCAAACTCAGTGCATAATTAGAGAACTGCTAACAAAACAACAGAGATGCTACTCCTTACCTTCCAGATAAGTGATATTTTAAAAAGTGTAATAACCAAAGCTGTTGATGAGTCTTTGAGAAATGGGTGTTCTCACTGCACTGATAACTTTTCAATCCAGATGTTCAAATCCTAAAACCAACTATCCTTGAAAATGAATTCCCAAAAACCAGAAATACATATATACAAAAACGTTTACTGCAGAATTGCTTATAATTGTAAAATAGCAGAGCTTGACAGAGTGGCACAGACCTATAATCCTAGCACTCTGGGAGGCTGAAACAGGAGGATTATCAATATGAGCCCAGCCTGGGAAAATTAACAATTTACCAAGACCCTGTCTCAAAAGAAAAGAGGAAGGACCCTGAGGTTAATCACCAGTACCACAAAACAAAAACAACAGCGACAGAATCAGAAGCAATCTGGATGCCCATACATAGAAGAATAGTTAAATAAATTATGCAACAGTGGTCCAATGTAGTCTTACATGACTGTAAGGATAATGAAGAAGATCTCTATGAACTGATAAGGATAATGAAGAAGATCTCTATGAACTGATATGGGGTTATTTCCATGATATACGAGACCAAAATCAAAGTACAGAGTACAAGCTGGGTACAGTGGTGCAATCCCATTACTTGGAAGGCTGAGACAGGAGGATCACCATGAGTTCCAGGCCCACCTGAATTACATAGCAAGACCCTGTCTTGAAAAAAAAAATGCCAGGGTGCTACTTACAGAATGGAAGATCAAGTAATTACAAAAAAATGCTTCTCAAAAAAGCCAATGAAAACACTGCAAAGACTAACACACACACACACACACACACACACACACACACACATACACACACATTTTTTCAGAATTTGGAAATTAGCCTAAGGCTCGCATAACTCCAAGGAGAATTCTTTGGAGAAAAGTTAATGCATCTGGGTAAGAACAGTGAGCTTGGTGATACCTTAACTTGTCTTACTCATCTTATTCCCACCCACCCCCACCAGCTCCAGAGTTGCTTTGAAAACCAGGAGACTCACATCAACATTTCTTGTGAAGATCAGCATCATAGAAGCCACTGGGGAGGGCATCAAGGGTTGAAGTAGCCAGCATCCCCATCCTGGGCCACGGAGGTGTGAGAAGGGTCAGGACACTTCCCGACATGGTCCCATCTCAGGGGTTTTCATTGGAGCTGACTCAGAGATTGCACCGTGTTGATGAGTCACACCCAATCCATTTGTCAAGAATAGTAACTGGCAAACTGTTGAATTTTGGGGCTACCCAGATCTGCATTAGCAGTTGGTATTAACAAGAAACTGACTGAAACAATTTAAAAGGAAAAACTGGAGGATAGAATGATCATAGAAGGCTTCAAAGAATTTCAACACATTCCTGGAAATCCAGAAGATCACAAACATGCACAAAACTGTGTGCGTGGGTATGATCGTGCATATAGATTCAGGGATGAAGTCAGAAGACTGGTATCAGCAGCTTTACTGTAAACCTATAGTGATCAAGATAATGTGGGCTGAAGCAGGAAAATCACAATTTGGGTCCAGCCTAAATAATGTACAGAGTTCACGAGACCCTAGTTCAAAGTAAGAAATAGAATTTTAAGTCAAAATGGCTGATCAGTGAGCAACAAAATACAAAGCCTCCTGGGAGAAACAACTCATATGCCAGAATAAAAAACCCTGGAGCAACCCAGACAGAGGGAGATGGATCCTTTTGACACAGGAAGAAATTAAAGCATAAAATAGCTCATCAAATATGTCAGGACTACAACTGAAACAGCTAAAAATTACAGTACACAGCATTTTTGCAGCTACCCACCAAGTTTGTGCCAGCCTGAATTTGCACCAGCTTGAATCCACCTCAGCCAGCAGAGCTTCTCAAACTCATTCCTGCCACCATTCACAGGAAGCACAGCAGCACTGAAGTCGGGGGTTGGTGAGCCCAACAGAGAGTGGAGCCAGCAAATGGACTTTCATTAATCCATGTTCAGTGCTGGGAATGAGAACCCCCCCCAGGGGAAGGATACGACCAAATGGGCAACATGTTGGAATTGGGCAGGAGGAGCCTAAACTGGGAGCCACAGTGACTTCAGTTGGTTGCTCCCTCCCCAGAGCAGATTCCTGGGATTTGCTTGGACTGGGCCATACCTCTGGCCGGGACCCAATGAGCTGTCTCAAATCAGTTCCCTGTGCCTAGCATGCACTAACCAGGTGAAGGCCCCTGAAGTTTGGCTGGCCCAGTGGGTAGGGGCAGGCAGGAGAGGGCAGAGGTCAATTACCAGCGTGCTACAGAGGAACCGTGGCCAATAGGGAAGGGGGCTGGGACCTGCACTGTAGCTATGTGGAGGAAGCCAGGACCATGACAGGAAAGAGAGGCAGGAGGACCCCCAGCACAGAACCCTGAGAGCACTGATCCAGGAGAGGGAAAAACAAGGGAGACTGAGGGCGGCAAACACACAACATCAGACATGGCTTCAATGGACATTAAGAGATATCTTCAGGACCATGTAGATGAGCTCAAAACTGAAATATTAAATCAGGAAAAGCAGGATATGAGCAGAGTAATAAAACAAATGCTCTCAGGAAGCATCTCTCAGGAAGATCCAGACAGAAGAAGGGAGGAACACAAAAAAAGGAGAGAAACATTTGATAAAGAATATAAAGAAAATTTAGAATACAAGAAGCAGATTCAAAGAGACTACCAGGAAATTAAAAGCTCCATTGAAAGCTGGCAAAACACCTTAAAAGAAACTAAGGATAGACTATCAAAACTTGAAGACAAGTTTGCAATGTGTGATCATGAAAGGAAAGAGCTCTTAAAAATAACAAGGAAACAGGCAATAACAATACAAAGGCTAGAAGATGACAAGAGAATCTACAATTTAAGAATAAGAAATGTGAATGAAGAAGCAGAAATACAAAGAGGCCAATTACAAAGGCTATTCACGGAAATAATTAAGGAAAATGTCCCAAGCACGGGAAAAGAAAATGACATTCGGCTATGTGAGGCATACAGAACTCCAGCCACCTACAACCAAAACAGAGCTACACCCAGACATATAATAATCAAGATACCAGAAATTCAATATAAAAACAGAATATTAAAAGCCATCAGAGAAAAGAAACAGATTACCTCTAAAGGTAAGCCCATCAGAATCACAGTTGACTTCTCGACACATACCATCAGATCAAGAAGAGCTTGGAGCGAAGTATTCCAAGCCCTAAAAGAAAATAACCTCCAGTCCAGATTGATGTATCCTGCAAAACTGTCAATAGAAATTAATGGAGAAACAAGATGCTTTCATGACAAAGAGGAACTGGGGGAGTTTGTGACCACCAATCCAACCCTACAGAGAATATTAAAGGCCATTCTAGAGAAAGAAAAAAAAATACTGGGATTTTAGAACAGAGGCAGAAAGGCCTCAATGAGTGGGGCAGGCAGTAGAATGAAAGAGAAAACTAGACAAACAAAGGCAGAAAAATAGCATAGCAGAAATAAGGCAGAGAAGGATAACTAGAATCTCTAACATAGATGGCCTTGATACACTATATTGTTAATAGTGCATCAGGATTTAAAACCCACATTACTCACACTACTCTGTTTAGATGTGTTATATTCTGTTCCAGTCATTCTACCTGTACTAGATTTGAGGGCACAGACAGCAATCCCGAAAATAACAGGATATAGTACAGTAATCATCCTTAATTTCCTATTAACTTAATCTAAAGCTCTGTAAAACCTACACTGTTTTACCATGACTGATCGTAATCAAATCTGGTTTGTTGGATCACTGTTTTGTATTGATAGATTTTATTCAAAGCTGTTATGATTGATAGTATCAAGTCTGAGAGTATAGGCAACTGCACTGAAGATGGCAAGATCCACTAGAATATCCAGTCTGGTTTGACTATTACCTGCCTTTGAAGTTTTATACTGTCTACAATGTTTTATTTTACTAATATTGTTATGTACTGCTATATTCAGTTATACTGCTATATTCCATTATGCCTGGTGATATAGACAATTCTATTGAAGATAATAAGAAACAACACAGTAACCATTTTAGATCACCTTGTACTGTGGTTTTATACGACTTTTTGTTTTCATGTGTTTGTAGGAATTTGTTTTGTTTTGTTTTGCTAAGTTTTGTTTTTCCCTCTAATGCAGAAAGGATAGAAATACATGTAGAGATTCATGCATGTGTAGCTGTTTACACTCTCACTGTTTGAATATCTACTTTGTATGCTTTAATTTTGTAACTTGAACAGCTATTTCTAAGAGGACAATATGTAATTTGTCAACTAGTGACTTCTTTTTTTTATTTCTTTTTTCTTTGAAATTCTGTATTATCTCTACCCTTCACATGCTTTTGTTTCTCCTTAAATAAAAAAAATTCTAAAAAAAATAAAACTAAGAAATGAAAAGGATGCTGGGATGTAGCTCAGTACAAAGGCCTTAGGTTCAAACCTCAGTAACTCCCCAAAAAAGAAAAGAAAGTATAGTGTAATATTAGAGAAAGTATAGAAAATCTATATTAACAGAAAAAATGGAGAGCACAGAAACAATTCTACACAAATATAGTCAACTTATCTTTAAGAAATGAGCAAGTATAATTCAGTGAGAAACAACTGTACATCAATATTCAAAAAAGTCAACTGGGTATGGTGGCACAAGTCTGTAATCCCAGCAATTGGGAGGCTCAGGCAGGAGGATCGCTGTAAGTTTGAGACCCACCTGGGCTACAAAGTGAGCTCAAGGCCAGCCTGAACTGCATAGCGAGACCCTGTCTCAAAAAAACAAAAATAAAAAAAAATCAAGAAAGCCTTTCCTAAGATTCCCATAAGAATCTAGACACAGAACTGACACATTTTGTAAAAAATTGCATATATGTAGTCAGAATAGTTTATAGAGTCAAGTGTAAAATGCAAGATTATAGATCTTCTACAACTTAACATAGGAGAACCCTTTGATTTAGCAATTACCTAAGAACAACAAAAAGAGTACAATCTATGAAAAAATAATACTTTAGGCTTCATTAAAACTCAAGAATTGAGAAGTTAGAAGAACAAAAAAAGAAAAATAACTCAAGAACATCATACTGAATGGGGGGAAATAGCATGTCCTCTAAAATCAAGAACAAGACGAGAATGTCCACTCAGACAACTCCTACCAATATAGTAATTGAAGTTCTGTCCAGAGCAATTGGATAAGAGAAAGAAATACAAAGAATGTACTTAAGAGAAAAAGTAAAATTATCTCTATTTGCCACTGATATGGTACTAAGAAGACCCTAAAGTTTTAATGAAAATTCTTTAGGATCTGATAAAAAGAATTCAGCAAAGTAGCAGGATACAATATCAGCATTAAAAGGGTTAATAGCTGTTTTATATAAAAATGGTGAACTAGCTTAGAAAAAATTCAGGAAAACAATTCCATTTGCAATGACTTCAAAATACCTAGGAATCAACCTAATAAAGGAGGTAAAAGAACTCTATGGGATACAGATTCAATGTAATCCTCATTAAAAGTCCACTGACATCATTTACAGAAATAGGAAAATTAATTCTAGAATTCATATGGAAACACAACGAACCCAGCATAGCCAAAGCCATTTTAGGTGAAAGGCGCAAGGCTGGAGGCATGTACCCATTCCTCAGGATCAATGTAATTATTATTACACAAACGTAAGCTAATATAAAAGTGTTATAGCCAACTAAATTAGGTAGAATATTATTGGCAATCAGAAAGGCCTGGGCCCTGGAAGGAGCCAGTGCAGAAGACCAGGTATCTTGCAACTATGAGGGAAAAAACACCTCAGGATCTCAAATGCAAACACACCCTAAGGACAAAAATCAGGGATTGTTGTTCTAAATAAGTAGCTAGCACTTTGAAGAAGCCAGAAGGAGCCAAAAACACAACCCCCTACAGCAAAAGACCCTGTTCTGTATTCATGCACTCTTGCTATGTCACTGGCTTCCCCACTGTATCCCAATTTAATCAATTTTGCCTAAGCAATTACACTTGTAATCTTATTGGCTGACCATAGTTCTCTCCCACCTCATACCCACCTGCCCTGAGAGTTCCCATTTTCCCCCACCTTGGACCCACCTCACCTGGTGGTTTTGCTGTAAAAATCCCTGGAAAAAGTAGGATCTTTGGCACCCCACTCGGGACCCCTTCGGTCTCTGTCTCAGACAGAAGCCTTCTTTCTCTCAGTAAATACTCTTCTTAAACTCCGTTGTTTCTAAAACTTATTCTTTGATTTTAGAGAACATCAACTCGTACCAGACATCTAGTAGGTTGAGAGATTCTTCCCACCATATCAAAAGGAACCTAGAAACAAAATATATTACAGAACCATAGTGACAAAAAATGGCCAAGTACTGGTACAATGGACCTTAGGCCAATACAACAGGACGGAGAACTCAGAAACGAGCCCACACACTGATAATCATCTGATTCCTGGGGTTGGTTGCTTTATTTTTGTTTTTTGAGGCAGAGTCTCTAATGTGGTAGTTCATGCCAAAGTTGAACTCACTATGTAGCCCAGGCTGACCTGGAACTCTCAGTGATCCTCCTGCCTCAGCCTCCCCAGTACTGGTATTACAGATATGTGCCACCACACCCAGCTTAGTCATCTAATTTTTGACAGAGGGGTCAGAAACATGCTGGAGAAAAGATAAGCTCTTTTAAAATGTGCTGGGAAAACTGGCGATCTATTTGTGGAAGATTGAAACTACCTCTCTATCTCATTACCTTGTACAAAAATCAAATAAAAGTGGATAAAAGATCTAGATGTAAGGCTGGAAACATAGAAACTGCTAAAAGAAAACTTAAAGCCATAGGCTCAGGCATACACTTCCTGAATAGGGCTCTACTAGCACAGGAAATAATAGCAAGAATCAATGAATGGGACTGCATCGAACTTAAAATCTTCTGCATGGCACGGGAAACAGTTAGCACAGAGCAGAGACAGCCTGCAGAATGGGGGAAAGCCCTTGCCAGCCATTCTTCTGACAGAGGGTTAATACCTAGAATGTGTAAAGAACTCAAGAAACTTAACACGAGAAACTCACATAGCCCAATCAGTAAGTGAGCAAGTGAATAAAACAGACACTGCTCAAAATAAGTACAATGTCCAATAAAAGCGTGAAAAAGATGTTCAGCATCTTTAGCCATTAGGGAAATGCAAATGGAAACAACTTTGAGATTCCATCTCACCCAACTCAGAAGGGTGATCATCAAAAACACAAACAACACTAAATCTTGACAAGAATGTAGGAGAAAAGGAAACTTCGACACTGTCAGTGGGAATATAAATTACCACAGGCCCTACAGAAATCAGTATGGGGATTCCTCAGAAAACTGAGAATAGAATTCCTGTGTAAACTACCTGTGTCAGCATACTATAGGGACACTGCACACCTGTGCTTATTATGTGCTTATTATGCTTATTATGGCACAATTCACAGTGGCCAATATATAGAACGTTGGGGTACCTGTCAACAAAGAAACAAAATTATGTCATCTTTCAGGCAAATGGATGCATTGGAAAATCTTCATATTAGGTAAAGTAAGTCAGACTGAGAAACACAAGCATCGTATTTTTTCCTTAATGTGTAGAATCTTTAAAAAATGACATGAAATTAGAAGATAGGCTATTATTAGCAAGAAGGAAATTAGTTGGGAGCAAAGTAATGAAGATTAATGGGGTATTGTGTTCTAAATCTTTCACACATGCATGTAAACACCAGGTTAAAACCCAGTACTTTGTAAAAGTAATACACACCACCACAGTTACATTAAATAATTTAAAACTTGTACTTTGTTAGGATAATGAAAAGGAAACCATGGACTAGGGGAAAATATTTGAAAACGTGTCTGAAAAGAGACTTGTATCCAAAATGTACTGAAAACTCAACAATAACAAAACAAGTCTGGGCTGGGCATGGTGGTACACTCCTGTAATCCCAGCGCTCATGAGGCTGAGGCAGAAAGATTGTTGTGAGTTAAAGACCAGCCTGGGCTATAAAGTGAGCCCAAGGCCAGCCTGAACTGCATAGCGAGACCCTGTCTCAAAAAAAAAAAAAAAAAGGAAAGAAAGAAAGAAGAAAGAAAGAAGAAAGAAAGAAAGAAAGAAAGAAAGAAAGAAAGAAAGAAAGAAAGAAAGAGAGAAAGAAAGAAAACAAGTATGTTGAAATTAGGCAATGCACTTGATCAAGCATCTCATTAAAGAGAATACACAGGTAGCAAATCAAGATACGAAAAGTTGTTCCCAGCAGATGCTATTAGGGATTTGCCTTTATTTCTAACATATAGTATAGGTCGATGTTAAGTTTCTGGCTTAAATGGGCTCTTTCTTTCAGCTCTTTCACTCTATTTCTGCTGCCTTCCTACCTTCAAAATTTCTGCTGATAAATCAGCTATTAACTGTATTAAGGATCCCCTGTGTGTAATGAATTACCTATCTCTTCCTGCTTTACACATTCTCTCTTTGCCTCTGCCTTTCAACAGTTGAACAGCATTGCTTCTAGGCATGAATCTTTCTGAGTTTCTCCTTCTTGGAAGTCATAAAATAACTTGGATATGCAGATCAGTGCTTTTAATCTAATTTGCAGGAGTTTTTGCCATTCTTTCTTCAAATATTTTTACTGATTGGCTATGATTTAGATGGGCTGCCTCCAAAATTCAGGTGTTGCCAATGTCATAGTATTAAAAAGTGGGGCCATCAAATTCATATGGAACCAGAAGAGACCCAGAGTAGCAAAAGTAATCCTGAGCAACAAGAGCAGAAGGGGAGGCATCACAGTCCCAGACTTCAAATTATATTACAAAGTCACAGTGATAAAAACAGCATGATATTCACTATAAAAACAAACAAGTGGATCAATGGAACAAAATAAAGGATGCAAAAACAACCTCACACGTATTCAGCTATCTGATCTTTGCAAAGGAGCCAAAAGCCATTCTGGAGGAAAAAATTGGCTCTTTAACAAATGGAGCTGGGGAAACTGGCTCTCCACATGCCAAAGATTACATCTAGATACATATCTCACTGTGCACTGAAATGAAATATAAATGAATCAAAGATCTAAATATCAAAGTGGAAAGATTTAATCTGATGGAAAATAAAATAGGTAAAGCTCTTGAAGACTTAGGCATAGGCAAGGACTTTCTGAGTAGAACCCTAAATGTACAAGAAATAACACCAAGACTCACCAGATGGGAGTAAAATAAGATCCTTCTGCATAGACAAGGAAACAAATAACAGACTGAAGAGACAACCTACTAAATGTGAAAATTTTTTCACTGGCTATTCCTTAGACAGAGGACTAATATGTAGAATACGTAAAGAACTCAAAAAATTAGACCCTTCTACAATAAAAGACCCCATGAAAAAATGGGCAATCAAAATGGATAGACACTTCACAGAAGTACAAGTGGCCAATAAATACATGAAAAATGCTCAACATCTTTGGCCATTAGATAAATGCAAAGTAAAACAGTACTGAGGATCTGCCTTACTCCAGAAAGAATGGCCACCATCAAAAAATAAAATAACAAGGCATCAGGCATTTAGCTCAGCAGTGTGAGCACCTGCCTGGCAAGCACGAGGTCATGAATTCATCCTTGGTGCCCCCAAAAAATAAAATAACAAATGCTGTCGAGGCTGTGGGGAAAACTGAATCCTTAACTGTTGGTGGAACAGTAAACTACTACATCCAATATGAAAATCAGTGTGGAGTGTCCCCCAAAAGAACTAAAATTAGAAATTCCATTTGACACAACTATTCTCCTTCTAGATACCTTCCCCAAAGAGTTAAAGACATCATATTACAGTAGCATATGCATACACATGTTTCTAGCAGCACAATTTGTAGTAGCTAAATCTTGGAAGCAGCCTATATATCCAGCAACAGATGAATGGTTAAAGAAATTATGGTACTGAAGCAGCCATTGCTTGGGTGAGCAGCGGGCACCTCAGGGAGAGAGCCTGAGATCCTGCTATGTGGGAACTTAGAGCACTGGGAAAGAAAGCAACCTGCTCGCCTCCCTGGTAAGCATCTGTGAGCATACCGGCACATGGGCTGAGAATCAAACATCCTATCCTCCCCCCCTCCCCATTAGCAAATGGGAGCCATTGGTCTGAGCATCTCTTGGGAGGTTGACTATATGCAATACAGCAAATATGGGGGATTTCTTTCTACCATCTCTTTGAAGGCAAATATTGTTATCACTGTATTGCTTTGTTCTGATTAATTGTATTGCTCTATCCAATATTGTTTTAAGAAGTTCTGTAATGATGTGTATTTCCTTTGATTTTGCTATACTTGATTGAAAGAACAACTATTGTGAACATAACAAGATATACTATGATACCTATTACTGTTATCCTGGTAACCTGCTGTCACGTTCTGTACCAATTTCACTGCATTGTCTCAATTGGCTTTGTTCTGTCTTGTTATGTTGTATTTTACTACCTTCAAAATAATTTTAAAAAATCAATGGCTGCAAGGTGATACAAAGAAGCATAATCTAAGAATGACAGGTTTCAGTGAAGAAGCAGGGGTCACCACAAAGGAAATTAAAAGTCTATTTACAGAAGTAGTAGAAGAAAACTTACCAAACATGGGAAAAGAATCTGGCATATAGATAAGTGAGGCACGTAAGACTCCAACTAGCCAGTAGCAAAGTAAATCTACACCCAAACATATAATAATCAAGATCCCAGAAATTCAGCACAAGAACAGAATATTAAAAGTTGTTAGAGAAATTAAACAGATCACCTATAAAGGAAAACCAACTCATATGAGTGAATCCTAGAATAAAAAACAGAAGGAATTAATAGGATCCAAAAAACAAAATAGTTATTGTAAAAATCATAGAGTAGGAAACATCTGGGAGGGAAAGGTGATAACTAATGTTAATTTCTTATTGTCGTGTCTTGAATTCTTGTATTTTTTCACAATCTTGTTACATTTGGCTTTGTTCTATCTTGTTTTGTTAGATTTTATTTGATGATATGGGCAGCTATTTTGAACATATTGGAATGTATTGTGGTAATCATGGTTGGTTTCCGATTATCTTGTTTTGAAGTCTTCTAATGCTTTCATTTGTTTGTTTAATTGGTTTTATTCTGTTTTGTTTTGCTTGATTTTATTATGTGTGATGGTATGAGCAGCTATTTTGAAGAAAATGAGACATTATGGTAGCCACTGCTGATTTACTATCATCTTGTTTTGAAGTCCTACCTTGCTTTGGTTCTTTTGTTTTGATTGGATCTATTTGGGTTTTTTTATTTGATTTTATTATTTGTGATAGTATGAACAACTTTTTTGAAGAAAATGAGATATTATAGTAATCATTGTTCATTTCCTGTTATCTGGTTTTGAGGTCCTGTGATGCTTTTTCATTGTTTTGATTGGTTTTATACTATTTTGTTATATTTGATATTATTGTGTGAAGGTGTGGTCAACTATTTCAAAGAAAACAAGAGATGTTGTGGTAGCCATTGTTGGTATCCTGTTGTCTTGTTGTAAAGTCCTGCATTGCTTGCAATGTTCTGTTCTGTTTTGCTTTGTTTTATTCTCTTTAAAATAAAAAAATAAAATAAAAAGAATGTATGGTCCTTATACACATGGAATACTACTGTTCCATGAAGAAGGATAATTTTGAGTCATTTGTAGGAAAATGGATAATATTAAGTGAAATAAATCTGACATACAAGCTTAACTATCATATGGCTTCTATTACACAAGAAACTCAACATAGAAATATAGAGCAAAATAAAAGATAGATAATAAGAAACAGGGAGATAGATCTTCCTCAAAGGGGAAGGGAACCAAAAGCTGGGAAGTTGGGGAATAGAAAGGAAGGAAAAGGGGTGGGAAAAAATTAAAGATGTGTTATCCACATGTACCAACTCTCCACAAGCAATGGAATCATTATGTATTGCTACCATGGGCTAATATAAAATGGGAACTGGAAAGATAGAAACAAAAAAGGTGGTTAGGCCACCAGGGCTTCTCACTTGTGAAGGAGATTCAGTCCCTCACAGGAAATGGTTTGTCCTGGCTTTTGCTCCTTCTGCCCTTCCTACCTCTACACGTGAGGAAATGATGCACCTCCCCTCCAGGAAACTCAGCAACAAGTTCACCATCTGCTCCTTCTAAATTGTCCAGCTGGGGCAGCCTGACTTAGGAGCAAAGGTGCCCTAAGACATGTCCCCTCTGCCCCCTCACTTTCCATAATCCCATGTGCTGGCATTACTGTGTCCCACAAGCCTCTACAGAATTGTTAATTTTTAAAAATCTTTTTCTCTATTCCTCAGACTGAATAATCTCAGTTTACCTATTGTTCACTTTTGCTGATTTCTTTCCTTCTGTCTTTTTTCAAAATCTACTTTGAGGTTCCTATGGGTATTTTTAATTTCAGTCATTTATTACATTTTTCAATTCCAGAAGGGTTTTTTTCCAGTATTTCTATTCCTATTCCTTTATTGACACTCTCATTTTGGTGAGACTTCATTTTCATACTCTCATTCTGAAGACAGTTTTTCGTTAGTTCTTTGAAAATATTTAACATAAAACATTTAAAGCCTTCATCAAGTAAGTCCAATATCTGTGCTTTCTCCAAAACACTTTCTAATAAATGACAGTTTTATTTTAATTGATTTTCCCTATCAGTTTCTTGTTTTCAATGTCATTGATTTCTGTTCTAATCTTAATTATTTTCTTCTACCTGATTTTGGCTTATATTGATCTTTCTCTAGTTTCGTAAAGAAGCATCTTCAGTTGTTTCTTTTAGATCTTGTTTCTTAATAAATACATAAAAGCTATAAATTTCTTCTTAAGCACTACTTTCACTGTATCTCACAATTTTTTTTTGTTTTTGTCTTTGTGACACAGTGTTTCACTATGCAGTTCTTGCTGGCCTTGAACTCACTTTGTAGCCAGGCTGGTCTTGAACTTGCAGCAATCCTCCTGCCACACCCTCCTGAGTATTGGGATTATAGGCTTGCAACACTATACCTGACTCTCACAAACTTTTGCAGTTTCATTTTAGTTTAATTCAAAATACTTTTATAGCAAAAGCAATACTGAGCAACAAAGGCGAGGCAAGAGCCATCACAAAACCTGACTTGAAATTATACTACAAAGTTGCTATAATAAAATCAGCATGGTACTGGCCAAAAAAAAAAAAAAAAAACCAGACCTGAGAATGAATGGAATAGAACAGAAGATATAGGCACACTTAACCACCTTATCTTTGCTAAAGGAGCCAAACAAGTTTACTGGAAGAAAGACTCTTTAATAAGTGATGTTGGAAAAACTGTCTTTCTACAAGCCATTGTCTTAAACTAGACCCATGCCTATCACCATGAACTAAGCTAAAATCAAAATGGATCAATAATCTAAATATTAAGACAGAAACATTCAACCTACTGGAAGACAAAGTAAGTAGAAATCTCAAGGACATAAGGGTAGGCTGAGAGTTCATATACAAAAACCAAACTGCACAGGAAGTACTTCAAAGACTCAATGCTTGGATCTTGTCTTTGATTATTTTGGCATTCAGTTTGAGGCAGTGCAAAAGAAATAAAAGAGATAGAGTAGAAAGGCCTTTAATGTGGGCATGGGAGAGCTTCAAAGAAATGCAAGGGCTCTCCAGGCATTGGGCTGGGGACTGATGATATTAGCTCTCATTGGGGTGGAGCTAAGTCAGCTGGTGATGGTGGATCTGGGTAATGTTTTATCTGGGGATTGGAAGGTCCTTGGTGCACGTGGAAGGTAGGAAGTCTATTTTGGGTCAGGAAGAAGAAGTCTGATAAGGTGTCTTTTTGTGGTCTCCTTGCCATGTTGGATCTCTGCCATGATGATTTGGCAGATTCATGTGAGCAAAAAACTGTCAGTCTTATTAAAAAGTTTTTGCACATCTAAAGAAATCACCAATGGAGTGAAAAGAAAACCCAAAGATTTGGGAAAGCATTTTTGCCAACTGTCCCTCAGACAAAGGACTTTTAGCTAGAACATAGAAACAATTGAAAAAAATAGCTCCCCAAATTTAAAGACCCAGTTCAAAAATGGGCATCTGAGATGAATATATAATTCTCAGATGAAGAAATACAAATGGCTAATAAATATATTAAAAAATGTTCAACATCATTGGTCATTAGAGAAATAAAATTTAAAACTACACTGAGATATTGTCTCACTCCAGAAAAAAATGTCTAACATCAAGAAATTAACCAATAACAAATGCTGGCAGGACTGTGGGGAAAAAATGAAACCTTCTTCATTGTTGGTGGAAGTGTAGATTGGTACAATCACTGTGGAAATCAATATGGAGATTCCTCAGGAAATTAGGATTGGAGGTTCCATTCTACCCAGCTATTCCTCTTCTGCGTATCTTCCCTGACAAAGCAAAAACACCACAGTGATACACGTGTAGCCATGTTCATAGCATCACAATTTGTAACAGCTAAATCTTGGAAACAATCCAAATGACTATCCACTGAGGAATGGATAAAAAAGACATGGTATTTGTATATAATGGAGTACTACTCATCCATAAAAAATATAAACTTGAAGTTTTTGTAGGTAAATGGGTACAACTGGAAAACATACTCATAAGTGAAATAAATTAGACTTGCATGTGTAAACACCAAATTGTCTCACTAGTGTAAAAAACTAAAAGAGTAAATAAGATCCAAAAGTTACACTAAATATAGTAAAACAGAAAGAAACTGCACAAAGGGAAAATTTATTGTTTGATCAAACTTGCATCCCTGTATCTGGTAGTCTGAGCAAATATTTTGAAGATATCAATATGCAATATAACAACCATTGTTAAATTCCTATCATCTTGTCTTGATATCCAATATTGTCATCGATTGCTGTTGTTGTTATTGTCATTTTGCATTTATTGTTGTTTTCTAATTGTTTGCTTCTTGATTTTTCTGGGGTTTTTTTTCTCTTTAAAAAATACATATTTAAAAAAAATTTCTTTCACAACTTCATGGCCCATACATTATTTAGAAGTATGTTGTTTAATCTCTTCTTTATATTTAGCATGAGTTTCTTATAGAGAACATATAGTTGAGTCTCGTTTCTTTAATCCACTATCTGTTGTTTAATTGATGTTTTAAACCATTCAGGTTTCAGTGATTTTTTTATATAGTTGGGTATATATTAACCATATTTGTAAGTATTTCCTGTCTATTGCCTTATTCCTTTCTCTTTCTTCTTCCTTCCTTTTTTTTCTTCTACTGCTTTTCTGCCTCCTCTGGGTTTAACCAAGCATTGTGAGATTCCATTTTCTCTGTCTCTCTGCCTCTCTCTCTCTCTCTCTCTCTCTCTCTCTCTCTCTCTCTCTCTCTCATACTTTTCAAACATCTTCTGGCTATGCAGCTCAGGCTGGCCTTGACCCCATTTTGTAGCCCAGGCTGGTTTCAAACTCACAATGATACCCCTGCCTCAGCCTCCCAAGTGCTGGGATTATAGGCATGTGCCACTACGCCCAGTTTCTCTCCTCTCTTACACATCAGTTATACTTGTCTACCTCTGTTAGCATACTGGGGTTTGCAACATGCATTCACAACTAACCTAAGCCCACTCGCAAATAATTCTGTACCATCTCCCAGGTGGCACTCATGCCTCCCGATTGTTGCTTCATCCATTTACCTTACCCATAGGCCAGAATCATCCAATACCTTGCTGCTGTCATTATTTCAACAACCTGTAATCTATTAGAGCAAATACAATGGGGGATTTTATGTTATGTTCATTTATTCCCTAAAATTTTTTATTGAAAAAGCAGAAATAAACTTCTAATCTATATCATTTTCCCTTTCTCTGATGCATTTTTAGTTACTTCATGCAAGGTCTACTAGTGTAAAGCTACTCAATTTTTGTTTGCCTAAAAAAGTTCTCATTTCACAAATTCCATTGTTTTAATGTATTTCAATAAATAATCTAATTGGTTTTATTTATACTCCTAGTTTATTATCATTCGTTGAAAAGAAAGATTTGTATTATTATTTGTTTTCTTTTCTTGTAAGAATCTTTTGATGTATCTCTTATACTCTGAGTAACTTCTAGGAAGAAATGGAGCACAGTGTAATAACTATTGTATCCTCTTATTATTTGTGAAATTTTGTTTGATTTTTTTCATAAAATAAAAATAAAGAAATTGCTGTGTTACTCTGGGCTGCAAAAAAGAGAGAGAAGCCATATGATATTTAAATTTGCATGTCTGCTTTTTTTTACTTAACATTGTGGTCTCAAAGAGCATTTATTCCTCTGCAAATGACTAAATACTGAATTCTAGCCCTGTGTATTTTTCTTTCAATACTTTAAGTAGTTCAGTTCCCCCTTGCTTGCATGAGAGAAGGCTGATGTAATTCTGATTTTTATTCTCCTGTAGGTAAGTTGTTTTTTCCTCTGAACTCTTGAGATTTTCGCTTTCCCTCTGATTCTCTTTAGCTTGCATATGGCATGTTTAGTTATACACAGTGTTATCCTGCTTGATGTTCCCTCTGATTCCTGAATCTGTGCTTTGATGGCTGATACTAACTTTAGAAAACTCTCAGCCATGACTACTTCAAAGATTTCTTCAGTTCCGGTATCTTTTCTCTAACATCCCCATTATGTGTATATACAACTTTTGTCCATGTCCCACAGCTCTTGGATGTTGCATTATTCTTTTCACTCTTGCTTTCTCTTCACTCTTCAGGTCTGGACGTATCTATTAGTAAGCACTGTCCCTGCAAGCCCCAGCGTCCTCTCTTCAGCTATGCCCAGCCTGCTAGTGAGCCCATTAGATCCAATCACCATTCCTGGTACAGGGTTTTGATTTGGAGCACTTCATTTGATTCCTTCTTAGAGCTACCTTCTCGCTGCTTATAGAACTCATCTGTTCTTGCATATTATCAATTTTTTCAATTAGAGCCCTTAGAATATTTATCATATTTTTAAAATTCCTGTTCTGATAATCTCAAAATCTCTGCCATATCTGAGTGTAGTTCTGCCACTTTTCATGTCCTTTTAGATAATGGGATTTTTTTTTCTTTATCAGGTGCCTCTTTGTTTTTATGGAATCTGAACTTAAGCTATTTAAGTATAAATGGAGCTTGGGAAAAAATGCCTTCAATGTGTAAGTTTAGATTTACCTGGCCTGGGAGAAAACTGTTTCTTATTTGTTGTAGCCATATCAGGGGCTACATTTTCTTCTAATGTCCTTATTTTTTTAAGATAATTAAATTTTATTTCATTGTGCGCGTCTGCAGAAATATGATGTTTGCATTCATCTTGGGGAGTAGAAACATATGCATAACATAACTGGATTCTTTTTAGTCCCTTTCCTCTCCTCACCCACCTCCCTCACTCTGCCTCTAAATGCCATTTTCCCATTTTCATGACTGTCCTTGCCATTCCTTTTTTAGTTCCTGTTTACAGCTAAGGTCCTCCTGTTATCTTCTGTTATGATCAAGCCCTATAGAGACAGGAAGGCTAGAGAGGACTGGAGTTGGATATTTTGCTTCTCCCAGGTTGGCCAGGCCTTGTTCAAGCCCAAAGCAGACCAGCACTGTTAACCCTTTAAGGCCAGTTTTTGTTAAGGAGAACAGGCTGCTTCTGTCAAAATGGTTTTACTCCCCCCTCCTCCTCCCAGAAGAATGTGAAGATTTTTTTTTCTGCTTCCCATTCTAGAAATTTGGTAGAGTTCTTAGAGAGACAATTCAAGAAGATGCATCCCACACTAAATTTGGGATTTGGGTACACAGGTGTCTTTTTTGAGAGAGAGAGAGAGAGAGAGAGAGAGAGAGAGAGAGAGCATCTCACTTTGTGGAGTTCACAGTCACCCTGAACTCTATGTAGTCCAGGCTGGCCTCGAATTCACAGCAATCCTCCTACCTCAGCTTCCTGAGTGCTGGGATTTCAGGGACACAGAAGTCTTGAGTCTCTCAAGCTTGTCACCTTTAGTTTTCAACAGTTAATCAACTATCTTGTATGTTTTTTTAACACTTGTTAAGAATAGTGTCAGTTTGTGTTCCCAGTGAGCTGTGATTCTCTCTGTTCCGCTGTCTCTCTAGTTTTGGGAGCAGCCATTTGCCCTGTAACTTCACTTTTCTGATAGATGCAAGAAGAGTTGCTGGTCTTTAGCTTGTTCAAGATAGGAGTTATGATTTCCAAGGTCTTCATATACCTGATTGGAAACTGGGAATCTCAATTACTTTTCTGTGAGGATGCCAAGATATTAACATGGGGAAAATGTTTTTTTTTTAATTAGAGGATGTTAGAATAACCAGATTCCCGTGTAAAAGATTGACTTTCAATCCCTACCGTATTTTGTATAGAAAAATTAAAACAAAATGCATAAATGTAAAGCTAAAGTTATAAAACTCTTAGAAGAAAACATAAAAGTAGACCCTTGTAAAAAATAGATAAATAATAATTAGATCCTTGTGACTTGAATTACACAATGTTTTCTTAAACTGCACAGTTAGCACAAAATCAAAAAGGGAAATTGCCTCATCCTAATTAAATGCTTTTGAGCATCAAAAACATTACCAAGAAATTGAAAAGAAGATGACAGCAAAAGTACAGAAAACAGAAAAGATTAATTCAATTTCATCAAAATGTAAAATGTTTGCATAAAAGGAGACTACGAACACAGTAAAAAAGCAATCCACAGAATGAGAGAAAATATCTACAAAAAATGTACCTGATATGGTGTTGCCATCCAAACTGTATAAATAACTGTTACAACTCAACAATGAAACTCCAACTGGCTCAATTTTAAAATAGCAAAGGGAGGGAAGAGGAAGGGGTAGAAAAAACAATTGAGATGTGTTATGCACATGTACCAACTCCACACAAGGAATGTAATCATTATGCATAGCGAACATGGCCCAACAAAAATTAAAATTTACAAAATTGAGCAAAGGGCTTAGACAGTCATTTCTCAAAAGAAACTGTACAGAATAGCCAATAAGTACACAAAGAGATGTTTAGCATCACTAATTAAGGGACTGCCAATCAAAAACACATGGAGATGCCACTTCATATCCAGTCGTTATGGTTTAGATCTGAAATATCCTTCCCAAAATTCTCATGTGCATGGCAGTTGATTGGATTAGAAGGTGCTATGCTTATTAGAGGACTCATCCATTGATGGATTCAGAGCTGTACATGCTGTTAGGGGATAGGGTCTGGTTAAAAGAGGTGAGTCAGCAGAAGCATGACCTGGAAGGGTGTGTCTCCATCCCTGGATCCTCCCATCTCTCTCTGCTTCAGGGCCACCACGCTGGGAGCAGCTGTATTCTGCCAGGCCCTTTTACCTACCATGCCCTTCCTGCCTTGGAGCCCGCAGCCCACAGACTGAAGATATGAGCCAAAATAAACCTCTCCTCTTTTAATTTGTAAGTGCATTATGTTCTAGCAATGAGAACATGACCAAGACGTCATTAGAATTGCTGTCATCAAAAAAGAAAAACAAAAAATAACAAGTGCTGGCAAGGATGTGGAAAAAGTGAGAATGTAAAACCATGCAGCTGCTGCAAAAAACAGTGTAACTTTTCCTCCAAAACATTTAACATAAAACCGCCATATGATCCAGCAATTCTACTACTGAGTGCACACCCAAGAATAATTGAAAGTAGTGACTCGAGCAGGTATTTGCACATCTATTTTCATACCGGTGTTATTTATAGTAGCCCAATGGCAGGAAAACACAAATATTCATTGGCAGATGAATATATGAACAAAATGTACAGCACAATGGAGTATTATCCCTCCTTAAAAATAAATAAAATTCTGATACACGCTACAACATAGGTGCAGCACGAAAACTTTATGCTAAGTGAACCACACCAGGCACTAAAAGCTGCATATTACATGATTCCCCATATACAAAATATCCAAAACAGATAAATTCATACTCACAGGAAAAATTAGTGATTATTGTGGGAGAGGAGGAAGTTAAAAAATGAATACTAGTGGTTGCAGGGTCTCGTTTAGGATATAAATATTTGGGAGTTAGATAATGATATTGGTGTCTGCACAACTTTGTGAATATACTACAAACACTGAATTAAATACTTTAAAATGATGAAATTCATTGTATGTGAGCTATGTCTCAACAAATATGTGTTAATATTCAGCCCAAACCCTCAAGTTAAGACAAGCTTGGAGTGTAGTATTCCAAGCCCTGAAATAAAATAACTTTCAACCCAGACTGATGTACCCAGAAAAAATTTCATTCAAATTTAATGGACAAACAAGATAATTCCATGAAAAAGAACAACTGAAGAAATTCGTGCCCACCAAACCAACCATAGAAAGAGTATTGAAACACCTACTAGATAGAGATAAAAATGACCACAATTTCCAGAACAACAACAGAAATACACAACCAGGTAGGACAAGCAATTAAACAAGGGGGAAAAGCAGAAAACAAACAACTGGAACATAACATGACAAAGTGGAGCCAGTACATATCAGTAATATCCATAAATGTAAATGGCATCAATTCACCTATCAAATGAAATAGGTTGACAGAATGGATCAAAAAACAGGATCCCACAATATACTGTATACACGAAACACATATGATTGAAAAAGAAATTTATAGATTAAAAGTCAATGGATGGAAAACAGTATTCTATGCAACAGTAACCCCCAAAAAAGCAGGGGTAGCTATTCTTTTTGCAGACAGTGTTAATTTCAAACCTAAAATGATTAAAAGACGTAAATAAGGTCACTACATACTTGTTAGTGGAAATATCAAGAATAAGAATTAACAATTATAAATATATATGCACCAAAGGCAGGAGCACCCAACTATATAAGACAAATACTCACAGACATGAAAAATCAAATACACAAGAACACAATTGTAATTGGAGACCTCAATACCCCACTGTCACAAACAGATAGATCAACTAGACAAGAAATCAGCAAAGAAATAATAGAACTGAATCATACCTGTGAGCAAATGGACTTAGTGGATGTTTATAGAGTTTTCCACCCAACCCCATCAGAATACACATTCTTCTCCAGTGCACATGGGACATTCTCCAAAATAGACCATATAATAACCCATAAAACATTCTTAAATGGATTGAAATTTTCTCATGTATATTATCTGACCATAGTGCACTGAAATTGGAAATTAATGACAAAAGAAATTGCAAAACCTGCATAAATACATGGGAATTAAATAACAACCTTCTGAACAACCAGTGAGCTACAGGTAAAATTAAAGAAGAAATAAAGCAATACTTGCAATTCGATGAAAATGCAAATACAACATACTGTAACCTGTGGAGCACAATGAAAGCAGTCTTAAGAGGGAAATACACCAATAAATAATCACATCAAGAAGACACAATGAGCAAATAAACAATCTGATGCTCCATCTCAAGCTTCAAGAAAAGGAAGAGTAAGTCAAACTCAAAGCTCAAAGAAGAGAGGAAATTGTAAAGATTAGAGCAGAAATTAATGTAGTTGAAACTAAAAAAAATACAAAGAATTAACAAATCAAAGAGCTGGGTTTTTGGAGAGAATAAACAAAATTGATAAACCTTTAGCCAACCTTATAAAGAAAAAGAAAGAAAAAACTCCAGTTCATGCAATAAGGACTGAAAAGAGAAAAATCACTACAGATCCCATGGAAATTCAAAAGATCATGAATACCTACTTTGAAAATCTCTACTCACATAAGGTGGAAAACACAGAGGAGATGGACAGATTTCTAGAAACTTATGAACTATCAAAGCTCAATCAAGAAAGTATAGCAATTTCGAACAACCCAATATCAGCTACTGAAATTGAAAACGTGATTAAAAACTTATCAACAAAGAAAAGTTCAGGGCCTGATGGATTCACAGCTGAATTCTACAAGAAATTTGGAGAAGATTTGACTCCAATTCTCCTTAAACTCTTCAATGAAATTGAAAGAGAAGCAATCCTCCCTAACTTACTCCTGGAGGCAAGTATTACTCTGATATCAAAACCAGAGAAAGACCCACCCAAACAGGAAAACTATAGGCCAATCTCACTAATGAACATTGATGCAAAGATTCTCAATAAAATACTGGCAAATAAATTTCAGCAAATCATCAAGAAGGTGATACAAGATGACCAAGTGTGGTTCATTCCAGGAATGCAGGGATGGTTTAACATATGCAAATCAATAAATGTAATACACCACATCAACAGAGCCAAAAACAAAAGCCACATGGTCATCTCAATAGAGGCAGAAAAAGCTTTTGACAAAGTCCAACACATGTTCATGATAAAAACCCTACAGAAACTCAGAATAGGTGATATCTGCTACAATTTCATAAAGGCCATCTATGACAAACCAACAGACATACTAAATGGTCAAAAACTGAAAGCCTTCACTCTAAAATCAGGAACAATACAAGGATGTCCACTATCACCACTCCTTTTCAATATAGTTCTGGAAATATTATCCAGGGCAATCAGACAAGAGAGAAATAAAAGGAATAAAGATAGGAAAGGAAGAAGTAAAATTATCATTGTTTGCACATGATATGGTACTTTATATAGAAGACCCAAAAAACTCCATTAAAAGACTACTAGAGGTAATAAAAAAATTCAACAGCATAGCTGCATACAAAGTCAACACTCAAAAATCAATAGCATTCTTGTACACAAACAAAAAAAACTTACTGAGTGAGAAATTATGGAAATATTTCCCTTAACGAAAACATCTAAAAAATGAAATACTTAGGAATCAACCTATCTAAAAATATAAAAGACCTATATGCTGAAAATTTTACTACTCTAAAAAAGGAGATTGAAGAGGATATTAGAAAATGGAACGACATTCCTTGCTTTTGGTTAGGAAGAGCCAACTTTATGAAAATGGCCATACTCCCAAAACTGTTATACAGATTTAATGCAATCCCAATCAAAATACCATTGACATACCTCACAGATCTAGAGAAAACACCCCAAATATTCATTTGGAAACAGAAGAAACCTAGAATAGCTAAGGAAATTCTGAGCAATACAGGCAAAGCAAGAGGTATCTTAATCCCTGACTTGAAACAGTGCTAGAAAGCCACAGTGATAAAATAAGCTTGGTACTGGCAAAGAAATAGACCTGAGGATCAATGGAACAGATTAGAAGATGTAAGCACAACTACAAAGACACTCAGCCACCTGATACTTGACAAAGGGGCTAAATATGTCCACTGGAAGAAGGATAGCCTCTTTTATAAATGGTGTTCAAAAAATTGGCTCTCCACATGCTGAAGACTGAAACTAGAACTATGCCTATCACCATGCAAAAACTAATGTCTAAATGGATCAAAGACCTCAAGATTAAAAAAGAAACACTAAATCTACTGGAAGACAAGGTAAGCAGAAGTCTTGGAGACATAGGGGTAGGCAGAGAATTCATGAACAAAATGCAAACTGCAGAGGAAACACTTCAACGAATCAACAATTGGGATCATATCTAATTAAAAGGTTTTTGCACTTCAAAAGAAATCACTAACATGGTGAAAAGAAAACCCACAGAATGGGAAAGAATTTTAGCAGACAATCCCTCAGACAAAGGACTTATATCCAGATTATATAAAGAACTCAAAAACATCAACCGCCCAAATTCAAAGACCCTCTCCAAAAATGGGCATCTGAGATGAACACATATTTCACAGATGAAGATATACAAATGACAAATAATTACATGAAGAAATGTTCACCATAACTGGTCATTTGAGAAATGCAAATTAAAACAGCATTGAGATTTCATCTATCCCCAGAAAGAATGGCTGCCATCAAGAAAACAACTGATAACACATGTTGGTGAGGCTGCGGGGAAAAAGGAACACTGCTCCACTGTTGGTGGGATTGTAGACTGGTGCAGCCACTATGGAAATTAATATGGAGATTCCTCAACAAACTAGGATTAGAGGTTTCATTAAACCCAGCTATTCCCCTCCTGGGTATTTTCTCCAAAAATTTGAAATATGATGCCACTGTGATATATGTGCACCCATGTTTATAGCAGCACAATTTGTAATAGCTAAATCTTGGAAACAACCAAAATGCTCATCAACTGCAGAGTGGGTGAAAAGGACGTGGCATTTTTATACAATGGAATATTACTCAGCTATAAAAAAGGACGATCTTGAGGTCTTTATAGGTAAATGGAGACATCTTGAGACTGTCCTCATAAGTGAAATAAATAAGTCTCACATCTGTAAGTATCACATTGTCCTGTGTAAAAAAAGTAATAAAAACTGAGAGTAATAAGATCCAAAATACATAATAGATATTGCAAAAATGAAAGGGAAGGAAAGTGTTCTAAAGGATATAAATATATGGACATTTAAATGTGTAAGATAGATTACTGTTTCCATTAGATCATTGAACAGAATGGTTTGCACTATCGATGTTTGAGTGTCCACTTTTTATGCTGTGATTTTTTAACTTAAACAACTACTTCTAAGAGGAAAACATGTAACTTATCAACTAGTAATTTCTTAATGTTAACACTTTTCTTTGAAATTCTGTATTACTTCTACCCTTTTTCTGTTTGTTTTTTTTCTTTAAATAAATAAAAAATATATATTAATATAAAAAGACACATTCACTATAAAAAGTGTTGCATATGGTATTGGTTATTAAACCCAGGGCCTTAGCATTGAGCTACATCCCAAACTTCTGCATGTGCACGTGTGTGTGTGTGTGTGTGTGTGTGTGTGTGTGTGTGTTTCACCTTAAATTTCTAAGTTGTCCAGACTAGGCTCAAACCTATGGTCCTCCTACCTCTCCCCCTCAGAGTACTGGGATTGCAGATACAGTGTCACACCCAGCTTATGCATTTTTTCACATGCTGATTGGGGTCTTGTCAACTAAATTTATGTCATTTTGTTATGTACTGGTTCAAATTAATATAGATTGATGACATCCAGGTCATTAAATGCTTTTCTCTTAAAAAGAAACTGCCAATATATCCAATAATACAGATGCATCTCAAAAATACAACATTTAACAGAAGAAGCCAGAGCAAGATGCAAACCTCCTGCATTATTCCTTTTATATGAGTCACAGGTTAAAGTGACCTGTGGTATTAGAGGGTTAACCAGTGGCGAACCATGAAAGATCTGTTAACTGATTTGGGCCTTGATAGAGCCCTCTGGGGTCCTGGAAATGTCCTAGATCTTCATCTGGATGCTAACTCCCAGCATACTGAAATATGTAAAAATCTGTGTAACTTTACACTATATGTGAACTCATTAAAATTTATAGTTAAGCTTTACAACAATATGGTATTAATGCAAGGGTAGACAAATAGACTAATAGAACAGGATACACAGTTCAGAAACAGATAGACAGCATATAGAGAGATAATAGATAAATATTTTCATGTGTAAATATCTCATTGACAAAAAATCACCACATTTCAATGGGGCAAAGAATGGCCTTTTCCATAAATGGCAAAATATATATATTTTTTAAAATGAACCTTGACCCCTACCCCATACCATACACAAAAAATTAACTTGAGATTGAGCATAAATTGAAATATGAAAGTCAGAACAATATTTTTTAAAACAGAGAATATATTCCTTGTTTTAGAAGCATTTGAAATTTCTTAAGCACAATACATTCCTAAAATGCAACACTGATACATTGGGCTTTACACTGTCAATAGCTTTTGCACATCAAAGTATAATTACAACAGAACAAGAAGGCACGTCAGAGCTTAAGAGGAAATACTCATGAAATGAGCGCGCGCGCGTGCACACATTCTAATATCCAGCTTCAGGACAATAAGAGACAGATGGGGCCAGGGATACAGCTGAGTGGCACAGTTCCTGCCTGGCAAGAGCAAGGTCATGAGTTTTATTCGCAGTACAAAAAGAAAAAGAAATATTAGTAGGCTAATTCATTAAAGAAGTTATCTACATAGCTAATAATCATGTGAAAACACGATCGACATCACTGTTCATTAAAGAAATATAAACCGAAGTTACAGTAAAATAGCACTAGATACCCCACTAAAATAGCTAATGTTCAAAAGGCTGAAAATATCTAGTATAGGCCAGAATTTGAGGTACCTTAAACCTTCATTTCTTGCTGGTGAGAATATAAATTGGTTCAATAGCTTTGGGGAAATATTTGGCCCTGTCTATAAAATAAAATGTGCTTATACTCATGACTCAGAAATTCCTAGATACATATTATTTCCAACAGCTCTGAGTCCATATATGCATCAGAAGTCATGCACACACACACAAATACGCACAGGCAGACACACACATATGCACACATATTCTTCATAGCCCCCAACAGCAAAGCAGGTCCAAATATCAAGCCACAGTACAATGCACTGAAGAGCTTTGTCATATGTATAGGCAGTATGTTTAAACAGCAAGAAAATATAAGCAACTACCACCCAGGTAACATGGCTAAATCTCACAAACAAAACAATGGGCAAAAGAAACCAGATCCATAGAATGAATTCTGCATGCCTCTGTTTAAATGAATCTCATGCACTAGCAAAGTTGACTTAGTGACTCTTTTGGGGTAAATGTTTTATGTCTCAATCTATGTGAGAAGTTACATAGGCATGGATGTGTGTAAATCTTCATCTAAACTAGAGCTCTACTGAATCTGTGTATTTCACCTCATGGAAAGTTACACCGCCACACAAAATTAGATTAAAACACATACTCAAAAATGCTTATACAAACTTTTTACGTGAGGTGCGAGGGATGGAAACCAGGGTGTTGGGCACACTTAGGAGTGCTGTCGCTCAGTTAGTAGGTACATTTTTATGCTACTGCAAGCCCAAACTGGAAACAAAGCAGATGCCAACCTGTACTAGAAACAATAAATAAATCATGGTATATGCGTCCTACATAAAAACATAAAATAAACTACTGGTATATACAAAGATACAAACGAATTTCAGAAACATAAAATTGAACAAAGAAGTGTGTGGTCGCTCGTGATCCAGCAATTCCACTGCTAGATACATGTCTAAAAAGATTGACAGTGAGTGCTCAGACAGGTGCTTGTACATCCACAGCCATAGCACCATTAGTTTTTAATTATTTATTTTTAGTAGTCCACATTTACAGTACATAATGTTTGCATTCACTGTGGGGAGTCAGTCCATAACATATCTCATTTTTTTCCATTCTCCTCCACTCCTTTGCTTATAATTTTTGGCTGCTATCAGATTCATTTGTTATCTTATAAATACTTGTAAAGTTGAGTATCCTATATACAGAGTAACAACCAGGCTAGCAGGCCAAAATATATATAAAATACATAAAATGACTATACTAAATTAAGGTACACTTTCACATATATTGTCTATGCTGGATTACAGTTACTTTTCTCTCTCTTTTTTTTCCTATCATCTATCTTTTTTGCAATTTATTTACACATTGGGTCTCTCACATAAGAAAAAATGTGGTATTTAAGCTTGTGTGTCTGATTTATTTAACATTTATAGTCTCAAGGTGTATCCATTTTCCTACAAATGACTCAATTTTAGCCTTCTTTGTGGCAAAGTAATATTCCACTGTGTACAAATGCCATATTTTTTAATCCCATTGACTGTTAGTGGACATATAGGCTGCTTCCAAGATTTAGCTGTTATGAACTGTGCTGCTAGAAACATGGGAATATATACATCACCCTAGTATGATATCCTTTAGCTCTTTAAGGAAGATCCTCAGCAGGGGACTGGCTGGATCAGATGCAATTTCTATTATTAGTTTTATGAGGACTCTCCATGTTGATTTCCACTGCGGTGGTATCAGCTTACATTCCGGACAATAATTGACACCCACACACATCCTCACCAGCACTTATTATTGGTTGATTTCTTGATGACAGCCATTCTTCTGGAATAAGATGGAATCTCAGTGTTGTTTTAGTTTGCATTTCTCAAATGGCCAGCAACATTGAGCATTTTTTCATGTATTTATGGGTAATTTGTATTTTTTCATTTGAGAAGATCTATTCATTTCAGATTGTCACTTTTTGATTGAGTCTTTACATTTGGGAGGGATCTTTTTTTTTTATTTTGTTATGTATTCTAGATATTAGTCCTCTGTCTCAGGAATACCTGACCAAAAAAATTTTCCCCATTCTAAAAGTTCTTAATTTGATTTCACCTCATTTGTTAATCTTGGTATTATTTCTCATGCAGTCATGATTTTATTGAGAAAGACTTTGTCTACGCCTATGTCTTCTAAAGTTTTGCCTGTTTTGTCTTCCAGTAAATTAAGTGTTTCTGTTCTACTGTTTAGATCTTAGATCCATTTTGATTTTAGCTTTGCTCGTGGTGAGAGATATGGGTCTAGGTTCAGTCATTCATCGGCATGTGGAAATCCAGTTTTCCCAGTACCACTGCGTGCAGAGGCTAGCTTTCCTCCACCAAAGGTATTTGTCCCCTTTTTCAAAGATCAGATGGTGAGGTATGCTTAAAGTTGTTTCTGCATCCTGTATTCTGATACATTTATCCTCAAGTCTGTGCTTTTGCCAGTACTATGCTGGTTTTGTTGCTGTAGTTTTGCAGTATAATTTGAAGCCTGGGACTGTGATGCCTCTGCCTTGCCCTTGTTGTCCAGAATCGCTTTTGCTATTTTAGGTCCTTCTGCTTCCATAGGAATTTCAGAATTTTTTCTCTAGCTCTGTGAGAAATGCTACTGGTATTTTGATTAGGATTGCCCTACATCTTATAACAGTTTGGGAAGTATGGCTGTTTTGGCATATCAGCATTATTAACAATAGTGAAAAATAGTACCAATCCAAATATCCATCAACAGATAAATGAATAACCAAAAATCAGTGTAAAATAACCAAATAGGCTGTCATTCAACCAAAAAGTTAGGTACTGACACCTACTAGAAGAGGTGAAACTTGAAGACATCACAGCACAAAACTGACTATGTTCAATGCCACTGAATCATATGTACACTTTTAAAAGGGTAAGGTGGGAAGTTTTATGCAATGTATATTTTATCGTAGATTTTAAAAAAGAAGCTGTGCCAGGCACGGTGGCACAAACCTGTAATCTCAGCACTCAGGAGGCTGAGACAGGAGAATCACCATGAGTTCAAGGTCAGGTTGGGATACATTGTGAGCTCAAGACTACCCTGAACTACACAGTGAGACTCTGTCTCAACAACAACAACAACAAAAAGGACAGAAAGAAAAAAAAAAGAAAAAAACAGAAGCTGGGTATGAAAGAATGCATATGTATTTTTCCATTTATATGAAGTTCTTCAATAGGCAAAATTAATGCACAGTGAGTTCAGGGTAGCTGTGGCCTTTGGAAGAGGTTATTGATTAGAAAGGGGCAAAAAGGAGCCTCCTGATGAGGGGCTAGCTATGAAGTGGGACTGAAAAGTACTGTGAATGTTTAAATAAACAACTGTCACAGTACAAGACCCATTGCCATGAAACACCCTCCCAATACCCCCTCTCCCAGTCTGCCACTTTCTGGAAGTCCTCTGTTATGAGTGTCTACAGTTGTGCAGTTGTGGCTGCCTCAGTGTCCTGAACTGGTTAAACGTGTGGGTCATTTTGACTTTGCGGAAGAGCCACAAGTGAGTTCCAAGCAAGGAGTATGGGGTGGGGGGTGGTGAATGGCAATGTGTCTTTTGTAATTTTTTTTCTTTAAACATTCACTCCATAATTCGATCGCACCTCATGCCTTTGACCAGGGTGGTAGAAGTACCACACATACACACACTGAAATGTCAAGATTTCACTTTACAGCACTTAAGTTATATTTCCATGTAAAAGAGGGAAGTCTAGGTGTGGTGGCACATGCCTGTAATCACAGCACTCAGGAGGCAGGCTGTGAGTTCAAGACCAGCCTGAACTACATGGCAAAACTCTGTCTCAAACAAAACAAAATCCATTTAAAAGTGGGAAATAGAAACTGGAGAAGGTGTTGGGTTTCGCTGGCATTTCTGCAAGGCCTTGATATGGAGACAGGGGCTATGGCTGTCTCCAGGGGGAAAGCTGTAACCTGGGGGAAAGCCAGAAGCCCCAGAGTGTCTCCAGAGTGTTATACTAGGAATGCAGAGAACAGCTTGGTCACTCCAGGTGAGCATGATAACTCGAAGTGCATTTAGGAGGCTTCTTGCCTTTGCGGGGTACAGGGGGTAAGCTAAGGGAGAGGGCAGGGAAGAACATTCCTGGGTAGTGCGTGAACCCCTTCTGGTTTCTTGGGGTCACTGGGAGTAGCGAAAGGCAGAGACGAAACTTGATTGGGGGCATCTGTTGAACGTGACTTGCAGGAGGTAAGGGGAGCACACAGTGTAGAACAAACCTATAGTCAGGGCAGAGTTTTCCTCACACCTCTCCCCTATCCTTTTGGAAGGTGTGCTCCTTAAACAGTTTGGAAAATAGGGATATCGCATCCTGGGTTTGCAGTCTCCCTGCAGTGGCAGCGCAGGGAGGAATTCCCCCTGGGTGGGGGTGGGGCAGTCAGCCTGCATGGAGAGGTCACGTTGCTAGCCCTGGGACCCTTGTAACTTGGGCATTGAAAGTTAGGATGATCTCAGTCTGTCCCCAAAGTCAGCAAAGCAGGACGGGACCACCGACCACAGTGGATGTGTGACTCTGTGTTGTGTTCATGTGTAGGAAGTATGCACTTAAAAAAAAAAGTAATGTGCTGCTGTATATTGCTTTGAACCTTTTTCTTTTTACCAAGAACATTCTCTCATTGGACTCTTTCTCGAGACTGTGTTCCTGAGATGGGGAGCTTTGCCCTGTGGCCAGTCTGGACCCCACTTCAACCCAGGAACACCAGCCTCCCCTCCTTCGGTGGCTCCCCCACCTAACCACTGCAGCCTCTCTGGGGTCAGTCGGTCAGTGGCAGCTTTACTGGAGCTCAGCTTCACTCCTCCCACACTAGCAAGGGACTTGTTCTCAGAGGCCAGGGAAGCAGCTTGGGTCATCAATGCTCCCACCCCCCCCCACCAGCTCCCCACTCTGGTCATCAATGCTCCCACCCCCCCACCAGCTCCCCACTCTGGTCATCAGTGCTGCCACCACCTCCACCAGCTCCCCATGGTGAGGGAAGGTGATTAAAGATCAGAGGCTCCTAAGACTGCTGTGGCATACAGCAGATTGTCAAAGGGATGCAACTTGTACCCAAGTCTTTCAATTCCCCAAGGTCAATGCTGCTTGACCCTCCCTGCAAGTAACTCTGGTGGAGGGAGGAAGGAATTCATCAAGAGACCACTTCTTAAAGTCATAATACCACTTTTATTTAATTTCTACCACAAATAGAGAATAGAATTAAGGCAGTATAATACGTTTTTGCTTATCCTTACAAACTTTTGTACAGTAAACTTCACTTAAAGTGTCAGTTCGAATCAACACCTGAAATGCTTATTAAACAGCAGATTTTTTTTTCCCTTGAATTCTAGAGAATCATTCCCTGGGCTGTCAAGTGTGCTGATGCAAGACTGCTACAGCATCACATTGTGTATCACTCCACCTCAGTCAAATGTGCTGGGACTGAGGGGCATTGGCTTCTCTTCCTCCTCATGAGAGGCACAAGGTTTTTGGCAGAGCACGGCATACTCCGTTCAGTTTTGGCTATCAGTTATCACTGAGAATTCCCTTGCGAATGCAAAAGAAAAATGTAAACACTATTCAGAAACATCAACCTGTTTAAAAAAGCAAAGGGAAAAAAAAGTCTGAGGTAAAGGGTGGTTATGAATTATAAAAACGACTGTTATTGAGACAAGGAACCATAGGTTTGGATCTTAGGAGAAGTTAGTTATGAGTGGATCTGTTTTTGTGAAACTAAATGAAAGAAAATCCTGGCAAACCCTAAAAACTTAAATGACTAAAAATGAGTAAACGCATCTCACCATTTGCAACCCTGTTTGACTATAAAACTCAGCACCCAACACTTGAATTTTCACAAAAAAAATAATTTGCTGTGGCTACATCTTTCCTTTCGCCACTTGATCTCGTAGGCATGAAAATTTCTCTTAATAAGGAACTCATCAAATTGCATTCTTCAACTATGGGTTATATTTTGTCACTGTAAACAAACTTTAAAGAGTGCTCACACTTTCTCGTAACTGCTTTTCTGACTGCCATGAAAAAGTACAACAAAGAGTTAACACAGTTAAAAACATAAAGCTATGCAGTCACAGTCACTTGACAAAAGTGGTCACCAAGGCACGCCTTTGCCATTGCGCATGCACTCCTCCCCCACCTGAAGTGGGAGAAGAAAGCAGGAGCAGCAGAGGGAATTGGCAAGGAGGAAAGAGGATGGGAGTGGGGAAGTCAAAGCCTAATAGTTCTGTTTCTGGGGTCACTGAGGGCTGGAGGTCAGCTGTAGGAGGAAAGGGAGTCTGGGAGGAATAGGTGTCAACGTGAGGGGGATACTATCTGCAAGATAGCAAGAGCCACACACAAATTTTTTGCAAGTGCATGGTGTCAAGAAGGAGTATGCCTGAAAGGTGGGTGTCAGTGCCCGTGTGTGTCTGTGTGTGTCTCACTTTGGGTTACATGTGCAGAAAGAAGAAACTGGAAAGTGGGGTACCACCTGACCATCAGCAAAGACACTTTTCATACGGCCGTCTCATCAGACTCATCTTCAACATCCATGACCATCATGTCTTCATAACCTCTGGAAGCAGTGGTGACTATAGTAGGGTCAGAGAGCTCAGCGGCGAAGACAGACTCGGGAGACCCTCTGCCAGAGCTGGAGACAGACTCGGGGAAGTCGATGATGCTGATGCCAGATTCAAGGTATCCGGTAGCGGCCATCTCGGGGCAGTGGGAGCCAGGGAGCCCTGGGTAGTCGGTAACGAGCTTGATGTGGCCAGTGGTGGATTTAGGGTGGCTGGTGGCTGGGCTGAAGGCAGCCCGGGAGTGGCTGCCAACAGAGATGTGACTAGTGGTAGGCTTGGAAGCAGACTTGAAATAGACAGAGTCATCCTTGAAGTGGACAGAGACTGGCTTAGGGTGGACAGTGGCAGGCTTGGGGTGAACAGAGACAGACTTGTGCTGGCTGGACGCAGATTTCCGGTAGACAGAAGATGACCGGGCATGGGGCTTGGGGTGGCCAGAGGCACGATCAGGGTGGCCAGCTGCAGCATCACCAGGCAGTGGAATATTCCGGACGGTCATCGGGATTCCCTCCACAGCAGAACAGCCACAGGCATGGTCTTGGGTGCGAGCATGGGCACGAGCATAGGCACGAGCATGGGCACGGGCACGGGCACGAGCACGGGCCAGGGCACGGGCCTCCCGTGTCTCACGGATATCAGTGATGAGACCCGAGATGAACAGGATAGGATGGCGCATGGCATGGAAGATGGTCCAGTATTCTCGGCGGAAATTTTCATTGAGGACCCCATACACAACAGCGTTGAGGCAGCTGTTGAAGTAGGCTAAGAAGTACGCTGCGAGATAAAGCCAGTTGGGGATCTTGCTTGCGATCTCCTTTGGACCGACAGCCACCAGCACAGTGAGCACATTGATAGGGCTCCAGCACACTGCAAAAAGGAGGAAGATGACAAACATGGTTAGAAAATTGCGAACCTCAGCGAGTTGGTTGTCAGGATTCTGTCCAGCCTGGTCACGGGCTTCCAGCACTTTGTTCCAGATCCTTGTGTAGCAGAAGCCGACTATGAGGAGAGGGAGGATGAAGTGGATGCTGACGATGGTCACGGTGAAGGTAGAGTTGTCCAAGTGGTTGAAGATGCAGGTGTAGGTGCGGGGGTCATACTCGATGGTGCCAATGTACATGTTGGGCATGACAGCCAGGACAGCCATGACCCAGGTGATGACCAGGTAGATGCAGGTGTTGCGCACGCTGAAGATCCGTTCGTATGTGAGGCTGTGACAGATGTAGCAGTAACGGTTGATGGCGATGGCCAGGATGTTGAAGACGGAGCCGACCACACTCAGGCCTGTGATGAAGCCGATTATCTGGCACTGCAGCTGGCTGAGATCCCAGTCCCCTACGGACATGGCATGCAGCATCAGGGGGTAGGGGTAGATGGCCATCAGCATGTCGGCAGCGGAGAGGCTGACCACGAAGATGTTGGCTGGAAAACACAGGGCAGGGGGAGAAGGAGAGAAAGACGAGAAAATGGTTAACCTGCAGCTCTCCACAAACCTAAGGCAGAGCAGAGGCCCTGCTGCTGGACGGTAACAATTCCAAGTTCGGGAGTTCTCTTAAAGCAGTGCGACTGTGTTTTTAATTTTATTTACAAGCAGGTCCCAGGTGACTGCTATGCAAAGCCAGGTGTGGGACACATTTGTCCAGTTTTTTTCCCCTTTCAGATGGTGTCACCTGCGGTGCATGGAGAAGGAGAGGGTGAACAACAACAGCAAAAAAACAAAACAGTAAGCAAGGAGGCACAGGCCAGTTGACACAATTTTGGGAGGAAAACAAAATGCAAACTTTTCACACCCGGTGGGGAAGAGGTTTAGCAGTGCCTTAGATACAAGGTGGCTCTGAGAAAGGACGGAAAAGTCAGTTTCCTAAGAGTGAGCCCTGCCAAATACCATTGCTGAGGGAACCTTGGGGTGGGGTGCTACAAGCAAAGAAATAATGCACGTGCATGTGTGCGTGTGCGTGCGCGTGTACGCGCGCACACTGGAGGCGGGAAATCCCTGCCAGGATTGGCTTAAGCGCCCCTCTCACACCTGTCCCGAAGTAAGCTGGGCACGGATCCCTGGCCCATGGCCATCAGCTTTACTGGAGCGGGCCGGCTACCCAGGAAAGTGAAGGGGACCCCCCCCACACACACACCCCAGGTTTTGCAGGAACCTTCCTGTAAGCCTTTCACAAACAGCGAGAGGACAACTGCAGGCGCCCAGCTTGCTTTGGAAACACCTCGCTAATTAGCACTGGTTTGGCAAAACACTGCACGCATCTTGGACTGGGAGAAAATGAGGGCTTTTTAATTTAAAGTGCAAAGCTCTGGCTCCTTTTGCCTCCTTCTCAGGCGCTGCCAAGACTCCACTCCAGCACTTTCCATCCAGGAGGTTCTTTCTAGGGTTTTCCCTCAAAGTAAATCCAAGAAGGAAAAGTGAGAAAGAGAGGGTAAAGCCTTCAAAATAAAACCGCAACAGCCATAAAAACTTTTATTTGGATTAGAGAAGGAAAGGAAGAAAGGAAAGGAAAGGAAGAAAGTAAAGGGAGAAGAAAGGCAGAAAAGAAAGAAAAAGGCTTCGCAGGTGGTCCCCGGAACTCCAAGGGTTGGCTCCTCCAGACTGCACTCTAGGAGTGAAGATGGGGTCCGGGGCGCGGGCCCCAGCTCTCTGGTGTGCGCAGAAATCGGGCACACCCATTGGCGTTGGAAAGAAAACTTTTACTGATTGCGTGTCCATCGCTGCGGTTAGAAACTTGCGAGGTGCGCGTGACTCCTCCTCTCAGCAAAGTAAACCGACACCACACCCCCCCCCGCCCGCTTCCTCGAGTCTGATTGGTCCCCAGCTCCTTAGACTCCCCTAGTCCTCCAAAACCCACCCAGACCTCGGCGACCAGGACACTAGGCGCCACCCTCTCCCCTCCCGTGGATCCGGGACTGCCTCGCCCCTCCAGTCTCCTCCCACCAACTCCCGCGCAGTTCTCGGGCGCAGCATCCTCCCGCGCGTCTCCACGCTGGGGTCGCTGCTGGCCGCCGCCCCTCAGCCCTGGCAGTCAGAGCCCCTGACGCACCCTGAGCTCTGCGGCCAGCCGCCCGCGCAGATCTCTACGTGGTCTCGCTGCCTGCGATCTCACACAGATCCTTGGCGACTTCCCAGCCCAGACCCCAAGTCCCCCGCTTACTGACCTCGGGATCTCCGCAGCTGCCGCTGCTGTAGCTGCCTCCGCCTGCAGCGCCAGGCTTCTCTCGCCTCCCTCCGCCAAGCGCCCTGGGACGGGCGGACCGACTCGAGCTCGGAGCTCCCCGCTCGATCCTCGGGCGCAGGAGTCTGCACTCCGCCAGCCCGAGCCTCTCGGGAGCTCCGGGGTCGAGGCGACAGGGGTTTCTCTGGGCTCTGATGCGGTCGTGGCGATGCGCTCCGCAGGGAAACGCCGCTGCGGCCGCCGCGAATTTAAGTTTCCCCCAAAGGGCTCGGCTTGCGACACCGCTTCTCCCACCGCGTCCGTTCGGCCAGCAGAGCCTCGGCATAGCCGCCCCTCCCTGGGAAGCCACGACACTCTGACCCGGGTCCCCGACGGGAGCGGACACAGGGAACTGCTGCGCAACGCGGGAACCCGGGATTTGCAGTCTGATGTCCCGAGCTCTTTTTCTGAGCGTCTCCCCAGCCTTAGGGAGCTCCCAAGTTTATGGGGCCCAGGCACCACTTCACCCCCTCCCCGGGGTTGCGGGGAATTGGGGAGCGGGGGCATTCGGTGTGAACAGGGAACCCCGCACTAACACTACCGGGGTTACACGCACTACACGGCGGGGCGGGGGGGGGGGAGGATGGCTTACCGGAATTTCGGAGCTTGTCGTTACGCGTCACAGCCAAAATGACCATGGAGTTGCCGATCAGGTCTACCACGATGGTGATGACCATTGCGCAGAACATGAAGGTGACCAGGGACGGCGGGTAGTCTGGCTGTGGCAGTTTACAGCCGATGCAGCCATAGGGGGTCGGGACTGCTAGATTGGGCCCCATGCTGCACCCGGAGATCCTTCAGATCCCCCGGGAGCCTCGGAATCAGCTGCCGGCTCGGACCGCGAATACCTGTTCTGCCGCCCCTCTGTCACCAGAAGATCCGAGAAAGCGTGGATTCCTCTCTGGAGTCCAGAGAGTGAATGAGAGCCCAGCCCTGCACGAAGAGCTTTTTAAACCGTGAGGGGTCCCTAGCCCACCCCTAACCCTTTCCCCTGACCAATCAGGACACCCCTGCCACCCACGCATTAATTATTCTCTCTTCCTGGACAAATCCACGTCGAGGTGTCATCTTGCTTCCGATTGCCTTGTTTGTGCTTCCTCTGCTCCCCGCCACCCCTCCCACCAGTCCCTCAGGTACCCTGCTTCGTGACTAGCTCAGAGTTCACCTCCCCCTCCCCTTCAGCCACTGCGAATCCGTTTCTAGCAAATTCTCCTTTCCCTTCCATACATACACCTGGCAAAGAACCGTAGATTGCACAACGGAAACATGGGGTCTTTCTTGGGGTCTAGGACCAGTCCAAGCCAATACACGTCTCCCATCAGGGTGTGGGGGACAGCCAGTGGTCCCTTAAACCATAGCCCCCAGACCTGCAGTCTCTTTAAGTGGTCGGCCCCATTCTCATGGCTCTTGCCCATCCAGACCCCATCTGCACCCGCTGGGGAGTAGGGGACTACTGCCTTGGGGACTTCCACCCAAAGTCGGGGTCCCTGCCCTCTTAGGGAACTTATTCCCGCTCCGGTTCCCGTCGGGGCCGGTTTAACTCCCGTGTCAGCAGCAGCAAGTGGCTGCTCTGTCCCCGTAAATGTCCTGTACAGCAAGTGGCTGCTCTGTCCCCGTAAAAGTCCTGTACTCAACAGGAACAAATGTACCCTGTGCCCCGCTCAGGAAGCGGAGAGCGGGAACGCACACTGGGAATGAGGGGAAGAAGCTGGGGACCGTCCCCAGCTTCTGGGCGAGCGAGAAGGGGACCTCACCTCCTGACATGGGCGACTCGAGCGGAGAGGGTTCGGGGGCTGCTTAGGTGGAAAAGTAAAGCCAGCACGAAAGCCTTCCTGCTGTGCTGCCGCTCTTCCTGGACGCCGGGGCCAGCGGCTCAGGCTTCTATCCCTTGTCCCGGTGCTCCCTGCGACCCTCAGGGCAAAGCGGGGCTGCGGTGGCAGAGAGGGTGCTCGGTCCCCGAGGGTCGCCTGGCAGGCAGCCTCCGTCCCAGTCCACCCTTCCGTTCGGCCTTTCTTCCTACAGCTCCATAGCAAGAGTTAGGGTTAGCGTTTTATTTCGACCCAGTCCCTGACTTCTCCAGAGGTCGTCCCAGAACCCGGCAGTGCGCCCCAATCTGTAAGCACGCGGGCAACTTTGGGGTATCATCCCGCTTCCCCGACAGCTGTCCTCTGTTCCCCAAGGGGTGCAGAAGGCTCCGGACAGACGGGAGAGCAGAGCGGGAGCGACCTAGAGAGACTGTTGCGCTGGGCACAGGGTTTAGGGATCAAAGCCTGTTCCTCGCACTCAGGCGGGGGATGCCGCCCCTAGGTCCCAACGCTCTCCCTTTGGGAGTGGATTTGTGCTGACTGCTAAAAGTTAAGCGTGCTGTCGGGAAGCCTCTCAGAGAATCTTCGCGAACACACCTCGAAATTCTGCCCGGACTAGCCCGCTCGCCACCTTGGGGAACAGGGGTTGCACTGGCCCGGAGCGCCACCGTCTGGACGCAGCCGCCCCCCGCCCCGGGGTGACCGGAGTGGTCGTGGCGGGGGTGGGGGGTTGGGGACGCGTGGATGGTAACATTCGGAGACCTTTAAAGGGAAAACGCGCCGCTGAAAACTCGAATTGCACACACGCTCTCCGGCGAAAACCGAAGAGGAAATGCGTTCCCTTGCGCGAAGCTGAAGCCCCCAGCCCCATCCAGCGCGAAGCAAACCTTCTCCGCCCGCAGCCCCGCCGCCTTCATTATCTCCGGCTCCTCGGCTGCATCCCCGCCGCCAGCCCGCGCTCTCCGGGCGACTCAGCCAGGGGTTTCCCGCAACCTCAGCGGCCGCCTAGACAGCGGCTCAGCGGTCCTCCCTACCCCACTGCGCGCCTGGCGGAGAGCCCGGCAGCCCAAAGCCGGTGGGATTTTGTAGGATCCACCTCGGGCTACTCACACTGACTCCCCGGAGGGTTTGGGATCCCTTCGCTTGCGGGAAGGAGCTAGCTAGGTTATTTTGAATTCAAAGGAACAAGTAAAATAAAATTGAAGCGGAAAAAAGGGAGACAGGATTCCAGGGATTTAAGACCCTAGACTCCAGCTGCAAGCCATGCCGGGAGATGGAGCTGCGAACTCCCGGCACAGACACAGCGATTCTCGGGCGCCGCGCTGCCAGCCCAAGTGGTCCCCCGAGCTGGCGCGGAGCCCGGCGCTGGAGATCTGCCTGTGCCGTGGTCCGGGCTTCCTGGCATTGGCGGTGGGTCACAGTGAGCAGAAACCCCAGCCCCCCAGCCCCTGCCCCTGTATGGACGCTGAGTGACCATGAGCTTCTGAGACTTGGGCTTTTCAATACCAAGAGGCAGATATTTTAATACTTTAAGGGGTCTGGTGCCAGTCCAAGCCGGTCCGTTCTGGAGAACTCTGTATCTGATTAAATTAATTTCTTTATATTTCCAAACTGATGCCAGTAGAGATTCTGAACATTGCTCCGGTGCTAAGAAAAACAGTGAATCCGTCAGACAGAAACAGGAGGGAGACAACCAAAACCTCTTTGCCAGGATACAAGTCTGTCATGCAATAAATTCAACCACTTTGGAAAGGTACAGTTAGAGCCCTTTATGGGGTACAGTGCAGAGTGCATGCTTTATGGTTCCAAAGGTTTCGAATTAAATTTCTTTCTAAGCAGCCTGCTCGGATAAAGAAAATATGGTATAAGAAAATGTGGATAAAGAAATGTGGATAAGAAAATGTGGGTAAAGAAATTTGGATTAAAAAATGTGGATAAACAAAATGGGGTATAAGAAAATGTGGTATTTATACACAATGGAGTACTGCCCTGCCAGTACTGCTCTGCCTTAAACTCCAGCCATTTGTAGGAAATGGATACCCCTTGAAACCGTACTGTTACTCGAGATAAATCAAACACAACAGCTTAACTATCACATGGTTTCTCTTATACAAGAAACCCAAATATGAATAAAAAGCGAAACAAAAGACAGATCATGGGAAATAGGAACATGGATGCTTCTTCACAGAAGGGAAGGGGGCAGAGAGATGAGGGAGGGAGAGCGACCAGAGGGAAGGGGAAGAGAAAGGAAAGCTGATGTGTTGTGTCCATGTAGCGATGACACATGAAGAATGCAATCATTACATACGGCAAATGTGGAATGATAAAAATTTTACAAAATAAAATATGAGGGGTGCCTTTATAAGAGGGGGCACACAGAAACACTTTATTGGGAATTCGCAAGCTGTCAAAATATAAAATCCAAATACAGGAGACCCGGGACATTCTGTGACGCAGGAGACAAGTGCAAGCAGGCACTTCCGGTGGCCTTCTGGTGGGCATGACAGAGCCCAAGCCTGGTGTCACCTTCCAGCTCTCTGTTTAACCCTTGAGTATTGTAATAGTGAGTGTTAAGTAAGTCTTTTATAGCTTTCTAAAGCTTCTACAGAAAGAATCAAGTTATATCATGTACAGGCACAAATTCTCTATGATGAATGTGATCATTATGTATATCTAAACTGTACCAATAAAATCTGCTTGGAAGAAAAAAAATAAAACTTCTACAAGATATGTTTTCTCCCAGCAAGGCCATTAAATAGATGGGGATACCGAGGCTTAGTGAGGAGAAAGAACTTGCCCAAGGTCATGGCAAGGCCAGTAGAGGCACCCAGGCTCCAATCCAGGCTCAGTCCCTGCTCAGCCAGCCCCACTTTTCCACCACAGCCCAGCCTGGCAAAAGAGCCTTTTGGCTCTGGGTCTCCATAGCGTGAGTTCCCTGTTCTCCTAAGGTTGCTGTGCTGCTTCTGACTCCTTCGTTTTTATTGAGATGTTAATGCCCACACACGAACACTCACCCTCTGCTGTTACAATTCAGCCACTTTCGCATATTAACAAAGTTATGTGACCATCACCAATATCTCATTTCAGACCTTTCCTGTCACCCCAGAAAGAAACCTCAGCCCCATTAGCAATCATTCGGCTCCCCCCCCCCCGCCCCCGTTCCTGGAAATCACCCATCCGCTCTCTCTCTTAATTTGCCTATCTAGACATTCCACACAGACAGAGCCACACAGTATGTGGCTTGTGTGTCTGCCTTCTTTCCCTTACAGCGATGTGCCCTGACTCGGTAGCGTGGGTGAGAATTTCCTTTTCACGGCTGCATGACATTCCACAGTATGGACAGACCACCTCTTGCTTATCTGTCCTTCCACTGACTGGGGCTTGAGCATTTTCATGCTTTTAGGAGAAGTGGTGCTGGGAATATCTGCACTTCCTTTTAGCCCCAGGACAGACAAGCAGAGGGCTCCTTAAAACCCTCTGCCACTGTCTTGCTGGACAAACCAGGACTGTCTCAGGCACTCTAGCCTTCTCTGGTCAGTATTTCTCTGAATTACTCAATCATTTGCTAAATTTACCTGACTTACCATGGGGGGGTCCCTAATAGATAAAACGAGAGCTTGTCACAACCCCAAGAAAAGTAAAAATGTCCTTCAGCTCCTGGGTAGACAGAAAGTGCACTTGACTCAGTTCTTCAAAACAAAATCAAACTTAAGCCTGATTCTTCCACGGATGAGATGTGTGGCCGGGACAAGTTTCTCAACCTCTCTGTGCCTCAGTGGGCTCAAAACTGCAGATCATCAAGGCATCTGCTAAGGCGGGTTGGGTGGTTGTAGGACACCGGCAGTGCACCAAGCACTTAGGGCCGAGTAGGTAAGCACTCAGCAGCCACTTCTACTATCATTGCTGTTGTTGTTACCCTGACCATTTCTAATGCTCCATCAAAATTTTTACTGCGCTTCTCTCCAGGACTTGGGCTTTCTGGGATGTCAGAGACTCCGCAGTCAGCTGGCTTTCCTGGCAGACCCCATCCAGCATCCCAGGCCACCACGAGTGTCCAGTGGAAAGAGACACTCAGCATGGCTTGCTCTTCCACTGCCCATCTCCTTGCCAGAGACATTTCTCTGAAGTGACTCCTGTTTGCTACAACAGAGAGCAATGGGATTTCTGCACATCCCTCAGAAGAATAAAAGAGAAAGGTTGCCCTAGAAACAGGCAGACCCCAGGGTCCCTGTGGCTGCAGTGAGCTTAGGCATGGGAAGCAAGGGCCACAGGAGGTCTGGCTCCTGGTTGAGAGTAGGTCCAGGACTCCAGGGCTCAGGCTGAACCCAGAAGAGGCTGAGTGACAACTCCAGCAGCAATCAAGTCATGGAACTCAGAGCCAGCCAGGTCCTGATGTCTGCCAACTCAGGAGCAGTTGGGGACACATGCTACATTTTTTTTCCCTGTATGCAGACTACGTCTGTTCACATTTACTTTACCAACTTGGAGACACGATTCTCGTTTGTGAAATGAACAGAGAGAATGATTGCCCTCTCCAAACTCCTCTGAGCTTAATTCATTATAGTTAGAACCACTTTATCTTCTCCTTGTGCTTGAGTCATTAGAGGGTGTGGGGCACATCCATTTCTTTTAGTGCGATCAAAATAATTAGCAGCCAGTAGTTCGAGGATCGGATCGCAGCATCTGACAGAGACTACAGGTTAGGTGGTTCAAATCAAAGGGTGACCAGGGAGAGAAGCAGCACATTAATTACTTGGAGCATCACTTGGACTCTCTTCCCCTGTACGATTTACCTCTTAATTACAGCTTAATGCACAGTATCCATTTTCTTAACTTCTCATGCTTGCAGAGCACAGTCAGCCATGCACTTAAGGGCTGGCCCTGGTATGAGTCATCCACATGAATTTGGGCATTGTACTTCAACCCCTGCTATAGCTGCACCCACAGCATGGGCCCCCACCAGAGCCCAAACTGCTCCCCTTCACCCCTGCAGGTGCATTCGGTTCTCTCAACACCTAGGACTAGCATCCCTGTCGTCCTGGACACTGGCCCTGTGCACAGTGCTGGTTCTCAAATTCAATGCATATGAGAGCTTCCAGGAATGTTGGGGAAATGCAGATTTCTAGGCCTGCAATGCTAACTTTGTAGGCACCCTGGAGACTACACATTTCCCAAAGGGCTCTAGTGATCCTGGTGCAAGTAGCCCAGGGGCCTCTCATGGTGCAGCACCAGTCCTATCCAGCCCTGGCTACATGAGGAGTCCTTCTCTGCCAGTGGCTCAGGGACCACTGCCCGGACACGCCACCCTGCTAGGACTTTCTATACTTGCTCTAGTTCCTAGAATCTGGCTTCAGTCCTCACACTTAACCACTATGCATCTCGACTGCACACACAAGCTTCCCAGCCCAGCGCCTGGCGATAATTAGAGACTAGGTCCACCTGCACGGGGCTGCTGGGTCAGCACAAACACAGGTTCCCCAACTGAATTTGAATTTCAAATAAAATCTTAGCCTAAATATGCCCCATATGTTCTTTGGACCTGCTTATACTTTACCTTATGTATACTTCTCAGAAACTCAGCCTGGGGCTGACCCTAAATAGGTGAGCTAAACGGTCTTGGCATTGGTTGGCTAGTAAAGGGCTTTCCTTCCTCCCTTCCACTCTTTTCCCTCCCAAGGGTTCCTGGCATGCTCTGGGGACAGGGACTACTGATCTCCCTGCCACCCAGCCTCCTGTTTCCCTGTGAGACCCACGATTCATCCCCAAACCCATACCTTCAGTGAATGGAGAGGCCCTGAGCAGCAGCCTGGCTGCCGCTGAGCCCTGGTGTTTGGAGCCACCTCGACACTGAGTTCTGCACCAGGCTCATATTCGGAGCTGCTGTGTGCTTCCCACCACAGCACTTGATCACATCTTGGAGGCTCAGATCAGCCACCCTGGAGACAGTTTTCAGAGTCCTTCCCGAGGCTCCTCAAATGGATTCATATATCCCATGTGGCTGATCTTGTAAGTCAGACTACCTCAGAACTACTTCCCAACCTGACACGTGTCCATTCCAGCCTCTTCTTGGTGGTGCCGCCTGCAAGCAGTCAGCAAAAGCTACACTTGATCTGCAATAGCTTTGCACCTGAACCACAGGCCAGGGCTGGCCATCGCTTCTGTCTCCACCCCAGTTCCAGGGCAGCCCAAGAGTGGGAGGTGGAGGTGACAGGGGTGAACAGGCAGCCCTTCTGCTACTAGAGGGAGGGTCTGGTGAGGTGACTTGCCAGGTTCTCAGTGTCCCAGACCAAAACTCAGCCAAGTCACCCAGAAGAGGCAGCAAAGGTGTGCGTTTAGTGCTGGCGGAAAAGGCAGCCATGGAAAAGAGGACAGATAAAGGAAAGGGGTCGGGAATTGTGCATACCCAGCCCTCCTACAAATAAGGCATTGGGACATCTGTCTGATCAAAACCTCACTTGGCCTGGCACCGATGTAAGCCAAGGCTCTGGAACGCTGCTTTTGACTGGTTGTGCCCACATGCAAATGAGGGATTGAGTGCAGCACCTTTTTATGATGATTCGTTCAATCTTTAGTTTTGCTCGTCCATGTTGGCAGCTCATAACAATCACGTTCCTGGTGGGGAGTCGGTACTTGTACATAGCACATCTTAATTCTTTTGAAAGTAGCATTATTTGAGCTGGGCATGGTGGTGCATACCCGTCATCTCAGTACTTGGGAGGCTGAGGCAGGAGGATTGCTGCACATTTGAGGCCAGCCTGAACCACAGCATAAGTCCAAATCCAGCCTGAACTACATAGTGAGAGCCCGCCACAAAAAAAAAAAAAAGAAAGGAAGGAAGGAAAAGAAAAAGAAAACCAGAAAATAGCATCTTCTGATTGGTCCTGTGAATGGCGCCAGATTCCAAAGGAAGATTGAAAAGAGCACTTTTCAGGTTGAGCCCGCAGTGCTCTGCTGTAGAGGTGACACCATTTTGGGCCCCATGTTCTTAGAAAACATCTTGCTCTACCTGTTCCTGGTCATTTCCTTGGCCTTTGCCACAGTCTACCTGGTTGCTTTTCCAGTTTGCTCAGGGCTCTGGTCTCCTGCCACACTCCCTCAGGCTGAGTGGTGATAAAGGTAGAAAGGTGACCATCTGGGATATTAAAGAAGCAAGAGAAAGGGAACTCGGGGGAGGGGAAAGGGAAAGAAAGGAAGGAAAAATTCGAACAAAGCTTTTGTAAGTAAGAAGGGGAGATTTAAAGATAATAATACCCATTTTATTAACCATTATCAATTTCTTACCGTTTTTTTTTTTTTTGAAATTCTGCATCTTTCGCTTTGGGTTTTTTTTCTCTTTAAAATAAAAAAAACTAGAGACCCTGGGTTTATTAAAGTCTGAGATCAACCTTGGCTCTGTTATATTCTAATCACTGAATTGAGAGCAATTTACTTCTCAGAGTTGCTTCTCATTCGCGTTATATTTATGATCATCATTTCTCTGTTTTTGCTATTAAAGCTTATCTATTGATTGCAATGAAATTGAGTCTTACCGGTGACTTGAATACTTTCATGTGCTTTCATATTACTAATTAGATCCTTTTATTTCAGCTTAAAGTACCCATTTAAGCATTTCTTATTAAATAGATCTAGTGGTTAAAAAAATAAGAAGGGAAGAGAGGTTTAAGGGAAGGAAGGGGAATGGAGAAAGAATCAAGTTATATCACGTACAGGTACAAATTCCCTATAATAAATGTGATCATTATGTAGACCTAAAATTTATCAATAAACAATTAATTTTAAAAAGGGTTCAAGAGGACAGATGGCCTTGAAATGTCCCAGAGGGGCATTCACTTGTCTGAAGAGTCACTGGTGACAGCCTGAGACCAAAAGACCCCAAGGTTCCACTTTTGGAACGGCCATCAGCAAGAAATCAAACAATACCAACGCTGGCGAAGCTGTGAAGAAAAGAAAACCCTCCTCCATAGCTCGGGGGAGTGGAAACTAGTACAATCACTATGGAAATCAGTGTGGAGATTCCCAAAAATGTAAAACTAAAAATTCCATTTTGCCCAACTACTCCACTTCTACATGTCTACCCCAAAGACTTAAAGACACCCTATTACAGTTATCCGTGCATACCATGTTTACAGCAGCACAACTCATAATAGCTACATCCTGGGAGCAGCCCATATGCCCATGGGGAGCTAAACAGATAAAGAAAAGATGACACTTACACACAAAGGATTACTATGCTACAGCTAAGGAGGATAAACTTGAGTCATGTGTAGGGAAATGGTCATAACCCTAAGGAATACACATCAGACAGGTAAACTTACATATCACATGGTTTCTCTTATATGAGAAACTCAAAGTATAATAAAGAGCAAGTAAAAGAGAGATAAGAAGTAGGGAGAGAGATCTTTCTCAAACTGGAAGGGATGGAGAGAAGGTGGGGAAGAGGATGAGAGGAGGAAGGTAGATGTGTTCTGCACAACCACCAACTCCACACAAGCAATGCAAACACGATGTGCTGCAAACACAGACTCACAAATGGTTTTGCAAAGATTTCCCTTTTGTTCCCCGCTGAGGGCAACACTGGTGAGCAACACTGAAGGGAATGCGGTTGAGCAACTACTGGGTTCCAGTGACCCTGAGCTCCCTGTCTTCCAGAGCTCCTCCAAGGCCTGGCCCCAATTCTCCCACCTGAGGGAGGCGCCCCCCCCCAGGGTGGCTGAATGAGGAAGCCCCTCCTCCACCTGCTGTCAACGAGCTAGTCCTTCCGATGCCCCCTCGTCCTCTCTGGTAGAGATCATTCCTGGTTCGGCTCTAGTTCATCATCAAAATCGACTTAGATGGCCCGCATGGTTCCCCCGCCCCCCACGTCCATGTGTTCAAAGCATTTGGGGGACTTTTCTTCCACCCTGCACCTCCTTTGGCTTTTGTGGAAAACAGATGCAATGAGATAGCTAGGAGCACCGAGGACTCACCAATCTCTTTCCTTCCTGCATTCCTCTCTGCCTGCTGGGCAGCCTGGAGAGGACAGGGACGGCTCTGGCTCGGGGAATTCCGGCGCCTCCCCAGACAGCGGGAACTCCACAGCGCTCTTTTTGGTACGGGGATCAAACTCACGACCTCATGCTTGCCAGGCAGGCGAGGCTTATGCCAGCGAGCCAAATCCCAGGACCTCTCGCTTTCATTTTACTTCTTTTTTTTTTTTTTTTGAAATCCACTTTATGCAAGGATAACAAGAGAGAAAAAAAGAAGAAATGAAACTACAACAAAATTTCAAAACACATCAATCGGGGGCAACTATGGTACATGCATTGTGCGTTATCACCCCGAATCATTCATGCACAGGACATCTGCATTCAATTGTCCCAGCAATACCAGCACAAATCTCCCATCAGTGAACTCAGAGAAGTCAGTAGTGTAACTATCTTTATTATTCTTCATATACATATATATACACATATACATATGTTTTATTCTTTCATCTTCTCACACTAGTGAGACAATATGATGTTTACACATGTGTCTTATTTATCTTCCTAATGAGTATGTTCTCAAGGTGCACCCATTTACCTATAAAAGTCTCCAGTTTATCCTTTATGGCTGAGTAGTACTCCATTGTGTACAAATGCCACATCTTTTGTATCCATTCCTCAGTCAATGGGCATTTAGATTCTTTCCAAGATCTGGCTATTATAAACTGTGCTGCTTTAAACATGGGTGCACATAAAACACTGAGGTATGATATTTTTAATTCTTCTGGGAAGATACCCAGAAAAGGAGTAGCTGGGTTGAATGGGACCTCCAATCCTAGTTTTTTGAGGCATCTCCACACTGACTTGCACAGTGGTTGCCCCAGTCTACACTCCCACCAACAGTGGAGAAGGCTTCCTTTTCCCCACAGCCCCTCCAGCATTTTTTATTGGTTAGTTTCTTGAAATAACCATTCTTTCTGGGGTGAGGTGGAATCTAAGTGTTTTTTTAATTTGCATCACTCAAATGACCAATGACGTTGAACATTTTTTCACGTATTTACTTGCTCTTTCCACTTCTTCTTCTGAGAAGTGTGTATTCATCTCAGATGCCCATTTTTGGATTGATCTGGGAGGGAGGATTGATTTTTTGAGCTCTTTGTATGTTCTCCATAGTAATCCTTTGTCTGAGAATAGCTGTCAAATATTTTCTCCCATGCTGTGGGTTATATCTTTACTCTGTTGGTGGTTTGTCTTGCTGTGCAAAAGCTTTTCAGTAGGGTGAGATCTCAGTTATTGATTCTTTGTGATAGTTCCTGTGTAATCAGGGCTTTGTTCATAAAGTCTTTGCCTACACTAGTGTCTTCAGGAGTTTTACCTACTGTATCTTCCAGCAGATTTAATGTTTCTGTTTTTACATTAAGATCTTTGACCCAGTTCTGTTTTTTTGCCAGTACCACAGTGCTTTTATCGCAGTAGCTTTATAGTATAATTTCAAGTCAGGGATTCTCTTGAATTTTAAATGAAAAAAATAAAGCACAGTTTCAAAGCAACATAATAGGAGAGTAACAATGGTTAATACATTGCATGTTGTTATCTTCAAAGTAGTTATTCGGGGTACAACATATAGGTATAAAAAATTGCCCAAACAATATTAGCACAAGCCTTTCTTTTTAATAAACTAAGAGAAACTAATACTATCTACACTATCTTGTATGTATATATTATTTTTTCCTTTTCTTTTCCTTGTTTTGTCCTTTCCATATTCCAGTTTCTCTTTCCTTTTGAACAGTTTCTTTCCATTTCACAATGTGTATTGTACATTTTGGACCTTATTTACTCTTTTAGTTTTTCACACCAGGGAGACAATACAATGTTTACACATGAGTCCAATTTATTTCACTTACAGGTACAGTCTTCAAGTTGCATTCATTTACCTATAAAAGTCTCCAGTTTATCCTTCTTTATGGCTGAGTAGTACTCACTGTATAAAAAGATGACATCTTCTTTATCCATCCTTCGGCAGATGGGCATTTGGGTTGCTTTGGGTTGCTTTCAGGAATTAGCTATTACAGATTGTGCTGCTATAAACATGGGTGCACATCGGTCGCTGTGGTTTGATGTTTTTAATTCTTCCAGGAAGATACAAAGAAGAGGAACAGCTGGATTGAGTGGGACCTCTAATTGTAGTTTTTGGGGAATCTCCACACTGATTTCCACAGTGGTTGCACCACACTCCCACCCACAGTGGGGAAGGGCTCCTTCTCCCCCACAGCCCCGCCAGCGTTTGTTATTGGTTGGTCTCTTGATGACAGCCATTCTTTCTGGAATGAAGTAGAATCCCAGTGTTGTTTTAATTTGCATTTCTCAAATGACCAATGATATTGAACACTTTTTTCAGACACTTGTTTGTCGTTTGTGTTTCTTCATCTGACATTGGGCTTTCTCTCTTGTGCCTCCGTGATGACGGGGCGTCTCTTTTCAAACTGGCAACAAACCACTACTCTTGGGCTACTTGACAGATTGTTTCAAGATTGTCTTCTCTACCCTGAAGTCATGAAATTTTTTGCTTATACTACCTTATTCAAACTTTAGAACTTTTTCTTTCTCTTTAGGTCCTTAATTTATCTGGATTTTCTTTGTATGTGAAAGATAGGAATCTGTGTGCAGGTGTTTCCGGCTCCCACCTATACAATTGGTGCAATTTTCTTTCCCTGTATGAAAACCACACAGCCTTAATTGCTAGGACTTTAAACTGGCTTTGACATATGGTAGGGAAATTCCTACTACTTTCAACCTCTTCCACAGGGCCTTGAGCATTCTTGGCCCTCAGGATTTCATATAAATTTTAGCATAATCTCATCAAACTATACACACACAAACACCACACTTGCACAGTTTTTGTTGGGAGTGCATTAGGTCTAGAAATCAAATAATTTACGAATTGACATCTTTATAATAACGCTGAGTTTTAAATCCATTAACGTAATATGCCTTTCCACTTATTTTAGTGTCTTTCAAAAAGAGGTTTTGCAGAATCTTTGAAATTTTCCCTTTAAGGTATTTAGAAGCTATTATAAATTCCAACAGACCCATTAAATTATTAATCCTAATAATTTATCTGTTACTCATATGAATTTCCTATACAGGCAACCATATCATCTGTGGAGACAGCTAGTTTTAATTTTTCTGTTCTTTGCCTTGTTTCACTGCAGTAGTTGGAGCGCCCAGCACAGTGGTCAGTAGAACTGACCATGGTAAACATCTTCATGCTTCGCTAATCCCAAAGGGGACCAAGAGTTCAGTGCTCTACCTGTGAGTGCATTTGCAAGAGTTTAGCTAACCATTACCTGCTTAAGGCTGTCTTCTGCAACTTTTGGCTTGTAGTAAAATTTTAACAAGAATATATACTGAATTCTATTAAATGCATAATCTGCACTTTTTAAAATATAACATTTTCCCTGGTAATATCAGAAATTACACTCTTTCATTTTCTAGTAATAAAGCCAACTTTGCATTTTTGAGATTAAAGTCAAATTAAGTATTGTTCTGATTCATTGCCGAATTCTATTTGCTAGTCTTGTTTAGGCACCTGTGTTTCTGTTCATGAATGAAATTGCCCTCTATTTTTCCTTTCTTCTACCATGCTTTGAGTTTGATATGGAATTTGTCCTAACATCATAAGGTAGGAAATATCCCTTAGTTTCTCATTCTCTGGAAGAACTATGTAAAATCGCTTCTTCTTTATACATTTGGTATGACCTGCTATGATGTATACCTGCTCTATACTTTTCTTTATGGAAGACTTTACCAATTTCACTTCTTTCATTGCTATGGCACCCTTTGGATTTCTGCTTCAATGTTTTCAGTGACCCCTACAATTTTTATTATGTAAAATATACCTAATGCGCCATTGAACCATTGCACATGTACAGTTTGTTTAACCATCACCATCCTGCATCTCCACAACTTTTGTCACTTCCCCAAAATAAAACTTCATATCTGTTTAAAAATTAAAAAAACTGCCTCATCCCACTCCCTGGAAGACACCATTCTACTTATGTCCCTACAGAATTACCCATTCTGTGTATTTCACATCAGCCTTTCATTCCGTTTGTGACTAATGGTCCACTGTGTGGCTACTGTGCATTTAGTTTCTACATGCATCTGTTACTAGACACTTGTGTTGTTTCCACTTTGGAAATTACTGTGATATGAACAATAGTGGATATTTATCTACAGGTGTAATTACTGGGTCAACTGGTCCTTGTAATTTTTTTGAGAAATTACCACACTGTTGAAACTGTTCCTTGATGCACAAAATCTTTACTTTTATATGGTTCAAATTATCTACTTTTCCTTTTACTGTCCCTGCTTTTGCTGCCATATACAGGAAATGATTGCCAAATCCAATGGTATAGTGCTTTTCCCAGATTTCCTCCCAATAATGTTATAGTTTTAGCTTTCACATTCAGATATTTATCATTTTGAACTAAATTTGTCCACTGTACAAAGTAAGGGGCCAATTTTATCCTGTTGCATATGACTGTGCAGTTTGCCAACACTGTGTCCTTCCCTTCCTTATTGAAGGTTCTTGGCACCTGGTGAAAAATCACAGAGTCATGTGTGTGAGGATTTTCTTGCGGGATGTCTACTGTATTCCTTTAGTCTATGTCTACCTTTATGCTAAAACCACACGCTTTTGATTACTCTAGCTCTATAGCTAAGTTTTAGGATGGTTTGGTGTGTTTTGGTTTCTTGAGACAGAGTCTCATTCTCTAGTCCAGGCTGGTCTTGAACTCACTATGTAGCCTAGGATGGCCTTGGACTCACAGAGATCCTCCTGCCTCTGCTTCCTGGGTGTGAACCCTGGAATTACAATAGTGTTCCACCATGTTCGGCTTGTAGTTAAATTTTAATCAGGAAGGGGAAGTCTTCCAACTTCTGTTACTTCAAGATTATTCTGGCTATTATTTAGAGTCCCTCGAGATTCCACATAGGATGGATTTTTCTGTTTTCACCTATTAAAAGCATCGGAATTTCAATAGAGATTGAATTGAGTTTGTAGAGTGTTTATCTTAACAATATCATGTCTTACCACATGAACCCAGGATGGCTTCCTTTTGTCTTGTGTCTTCTTAATTTTTTTCAGCAATATTTCATGGTTTTCAGTACACACATCTTTCCCCTCTGGTGAATTTTATTCATATATCCTTCACTCTTTTGATGATGTTGTACATTGAGTTGCTTTCAGAATTGTATTTTTAGAATGTGCATGGTAAGGATATAAAAACTTGACTGGGTTTTGTGTGTTGCCCTCTTTTCCCGCAGCCTCACCAAATTCACTTATCACTGCTCCCAGTTTTGCATGGAATCTTTAAGGATTTTCCACATGTAAGATTGTGTCGTCAATAAACAGAGAATATTTTACTTCTCCCAGCTCGACTGTCTCGTTTCTTTCTCTTTCCTGGTTGCCATGGTCAGGATTTGGAGTATCACGTTGAACAGAAGTGGTGTAAGTGCCTTTTTGTTGACCTTGGAAGAGTTTTCAGTCTTTCCGTGTTGAAGATGATGTTACTGGGTCTTTTACCTATGGCCTTTGTGCACTGAGATAGTTTCCTCTGTTCTTAATTCACAGGATGTTTGTTCATGGTAGCAGCAGTGCCTTGATGATTGCAAAATGCTTCTGCATCTGTGGAGATGACAGGTTGGTTTTTCTTCGTTCTGTTAATAAGCTTTACACTTTCAGTTTATTTGCCTACATTTTGACTATTTTGAGTCAATCAACCTCCCTTAACCTCTGTCTCATTCTCGCATTCAGATTCCCACCCTCTGGAGTCTCCCTGTATCAGAAGGGATGCTCTCTCCCCCAGGCCCAGCCTGGTCTTGGGTTTTTTGGCTCTTGCCCTCCAAGGCTGTCAAATTGTAAGTTCAGCTCTGTCACAGGCAGAACAAAGGACTGACTCCCTTACTGTTTTTATTTTTATTTTTCCCTTAATGTTTTAAATTATCATATTTCCTAGTTGGATGTGGTGGTGCACACCTGTAACCCCAGCACTCAGGAGCCTGAGGCCCGAGGAACATTGTGAGTTCAAGACCAGCCTGGGCTACAAAGTGAGCCCAAGGCCAGCCAGAACCACATAGCAAGACCCTGTCTCAAAAAGACAGGGCAGGGAAAAAAGTTATCACCATTTCCTTAGATTTCAGCTTTGTCATTTCTTTCCCACGAGGGAATCAGATCTTTTATGCTTTCCGGCTTTTTCAGTGCAGATTTTCTCTAACTCCCCAGGGTTGCTTTCATCAGCTGGCAGGTCCAGCTGCAGTGGATGCTGCATTGCAAACAGGATTTTCAGTCTCTGGATCACCCTAGAAAACAGCCATCAGAATGTCCCTGCCATGGGACAGTTTATGATCTCTTTGTTATTCTTGGCTTTATGCATTTTCCTTTTATTATTTTAGTGGCACCTCGGTCGGGTTTGAAGATAAATAGAAGTCCTGGGTCTTCCTCGAATGGTGGGTGCCTTGGCTCTCCCACCCATGGAAACCTCTGCCATTTAGCATTTGACTCCCTTAACTCCTCCCTCTTTCCCCAATCACTCTTAGCTCCCTGCTTACACCCCAGCATCCTCTCTCAACTCAACCTCCCTCTCTGGCCACCGGATTGCCAGCTTTTTGTCCTCTAACCAACATGTCACTGGGCACCAAACACGCACTTGGAGCCTACAATCTCTATTTCTGCCTCAATTCCATCTAAATAAATGGTGTCAGCTCTCGGAACCTGGTGGTGACCTCCACAGACATTTCCAGCCCCAGCATTTATAATTCCATGCTCTCAACTTGCCTCCTCCACGAAGGAAGCAGCCCGCGCTGCTGGCTGGAACTTGGACACCTGCCTCAAACCCTGTTCCTCATGGGACTGTGGATTTAGCTAGTGACCTTACCTGGGGTTACGTCGAGAAGAGGATTAGCAGAAAAATCCCAGTCTCAGCCCTCCCCCTGAGGCACAGTGGGAAAGTCTGCTTGGCACAGGTATCTTAACAGGCCAGCTTGAAAATCAGTCCCACGCGCAGAAATGAATGATGTATCTACAGTACTCTGTAAGAAGTCTGGAGTTTTCCCTTCTATAATTTAGTCTCTTATACAAGATTCAAAGCCTGTTGTAATTTAGTCTCTCATACGCACTCCACAATCAAATCATCATGAAGCCCTGATGGCGAGGAGGGGAAGCTGGCCTCTTCCCTGTCTTTTATCTTGGTGATGAATAGTCGAAAGCTTCCGGCTGTACTGAGATTTTTCACTAGCTAGATTTTCTTGTATGATATGATTATTGGGGAAACGTAAACATCAAGGTTTTGCTCAAATGGAAGCAAAGATCTCTGTTTCATCTCTGGTAACGGATTTGTAGCACACTCCATTTACTTTAAATCAGATTTCCAGCCTGCACTGTCCAACAGAATTTTCTGTCATGACAGAAGTGGCCTCCCGAACATTGAAATGTGACAACTGCAACTGGGGAAATGATATTTTCATTGTATTTAATTCTTAATTATTTAATTCACAGCTAGAAGGCTGACCTGAGTAGTCTTGACCTGCTTTGCTTTACTAGGGCCCCCGCTCTGCTGACTCAGTTTCCCTCCCAGCTCCTTAGCATCAGCTATGAGTGGCTGTTGGCTACTATTGTAGCCTGCACCATTCGACAAAGCAGCCATTAACATTCCCTTCGATGCAATCTTGGAGTTGGTGCAAGTGAGTGGAGTGGAGAATTCTGGGAACCTTGTTTACCTGAAGACTGTCCCTTCTTTCTGCTACCAGAGAAGAGTTCTAAAAAACTGCATCCAAAGGGAACAGGGGCCAGGGGCCAGCAGGAAAGACAGGGCCTAGAGACAGGCTGCAAGGACACGACCAGTGTAGTAGGGACTGAGAGCAGGAGCAAGCTGGACAATAAGGTGGCTTTGTCAAGCAGCGCCAGGAAGGTGGGGAGGGAGGAGGTTGCTAGGAGTTGGGGGACACTGACCGGGAGCAGAGCCCCACAGTGTTGGGGAAGAGCACGTAGGAGCCCAGGGAGCAGCTGCCTTGATGCGAGGCCAAGAAGTGGGGCAAAGACCCGTGCCTCTGACAGGATGAGGGCCCAAGCCGGGGCGAGGAGAAGTGAGGAGCTGGGGGCGGGGAGAAGGAGGGATTACGCGGGGAAGAAGTGCTGAATGGAAGGAAGGGTCCCGGTAGAGGAAACACGCCATTCTGGCTCAGAGAAGCCTTCTAGAATGTTCCTGGGCAGGCCTACTCCAGCTCTGAAGCCTATGTACTTGACCACATCCTGGCTCTTACTATGGAAGGGACAGGTCAACTTGGACACGTCACTTAGTTGACCTGTCCCTTAGTCTCTCTGTGCTTCTGTCCCCACCAGGAAAGAAAGAGCAATGCCAGTACCTCCACAGTGGGGCTGGCATACTGACTCAAGAAAATCACCTCTGAGAAGCTCTCCAAACTAAATGTCCCCTGTTCTAACAAAGCGTAAGGGACAGGCAGCATGGCCCCACGCCAGCCTGGGTAACTTCCCAGGTGGCACCCCAAGGTATCCCACAAGCTGCCATGTTGGGATGTTGGCCTGGCCTCCAACCTGTGCATTGGCCATGGCGGCAGGTTATGGGCATGTGTCACTGGCCGGATCCACCAAGATACAGCCCTTGCAGGAGGAAGAGACGCTGGACCTGTCTCCCGCTCCGTTTTTCCCCTCCTCCATGCACAAAAGAAAGGTGATCTTTCCTGAGAACACAGTGACAATGTGGCTGTCTCGAAGCCATGAAGAAAGCCTGACACCAAGAAATGAAGGGAGGAGAGGTTTGTTTTGGTTCACAATTTGTAGAGTTTCAACCCATAGTCAGTTGGCTCCAAGGCAGGGTGCGTGGCAGACCGGAAGCAGAGTCAGAGGGTAGCTGGGAAGCATCCTTCTGGTCACACCCTACAGAGACCACCCCTTCTCACCAGGCCCCCTCCTTTCGGTGAACCAGCTGTAAGCTCCAAAACCCAATAGCCCCCCGAAGGGCCTGCCTAGAAGCATATCCACATCTAAAGCATAATACAGGGACACGGCCCTGGGAGAAGGAGACAGGCATGCAAGGCTGCAAGGCTGCAAGGCTGAGGCTGCCCCGGAAGTGAGGACTAGGCCAGCCAGGGGCCCTCTCCAGGGTCTTCAGAAGGGGTGCGACCCTGACGCCTCAGTGCCAGTCTTCTAGCCCCCAAAGCAAGAAAGGAGCAAATTCCTGTTGTTTTAAATCATATGATTTGTGCTAATGTATTAGAACAGCCTGTGGAAGCGGAAATGGTGTAGGGACCCCAGCTCCTTCTATTCCTTCTACTTACTCCCGACCCTCCCCCGCTGTTGCTTCTCTGGTTAAAACTGTCTTTCTCCCTTTCTTCCTTTCTTTCTTTTTCTTTCTTCCTTCCTTTTTGCATTTTTTAATTTAAAAATTTTATTAGTCCATGTTGCAGGACATGTTTACATTCCCTGCAAGCAGTTGGTTCATGTACATAACACATCTTAATCCCTCTTTCCTGCCCTTTCCCTCGGCGCCCTCCTCCTGCCTCTGTTCTTGGTCCCCTTCCCAGTGGAGAAAGCCCTGCCTCCCTACTTTCTATTATCTATCTTATTTCTGTCTGTATTTATAATTTGGGTTTCTCATATAAGGAGAACCATGCAATATTTAATCGTGTGAATCTGATTTACTTAGTGGTCTCAGGATATATCCATTTTCCTACAAATGACCCGTTTGTCCTTTATGGCAGACTAGTATTCCATTGTGTGTAAACACCTCATTTTCTTTACCCATTCCTCTGTTGATGGAGCTACATTTTTCAAATTTAACAAACATTTAGACAAGTAAAACTACAAAATGGAGGCACTGTAACCCAAGACCCCCTTTAAGTCTAAAGCCACACATAATAATTCTGATCAGAGGCTATGCCAAGACTTTTTTCTTTCATCCAACAATTTTTAAAATATTCAACATGATAAAAAAAAGGAAACTAGATGTGGTGGCACATGCCTGTAATCTCAGCACTTGGGAGGCTGAGGCAGGGGGATTGCTGGGAGTTTGAGGTCAGCTTGGGCTACATAGTGAGTTCAAGGTCAGCCTGAACTGCATAGCGAGACCCTGTCTCAAAAAGACCAAAAAAAAAAAAAAATCCCGTGCAACAATGTGCAGAGTCCCAAAGTGTAAGGTAAGCCAAGACTCCTCCTGCAGAGGCCCCTGGTACAACACAGGTCAGCCCGGGCTGCTCCCCAGCTGGCCTCCTGCACTGCCATCTTCCCCTGGCTGTCCAGGAAGAAGGTAGGGCTGCTTAAATGACAGACTACAGAGCCACACTGTGTGAGCTCAAACACTGGCTCTAACAGCATTGCACAGCGATCCACGAGCTCACACATTTACGGCAGCGCCACTCCCGGGAGCCAGATGTTTGAAGCAGGCTCTGTGCCCACCAGCAGGTGCACGGGTAAAGGAAATGTATTTATACTCAAGGGAGTACTGCTCTGCAATAAAAAAGGATAAATCTGAGCCCTTTGTGGGAAAATGGAGGCATCTCGGGACCATAATGCTAAGTGAAATAAATCAGACACACGAGCCTACATATCACAGTTTCCTGTGTCGGAGAAAGGTAAATAAAGAGCAAAATAAAAGATCACAGGAAGCGGGGAGATAGATCTTTCTCAAAAGGGAAGGGAACGGAGAGAGGAGGGAGGGCAGGGAGAGGAGGCTCGGGGATGAAAAACAATGTGCTTTCATTGCTCCCCGTGATGCACGGAACTGTCACACACCACAGAGGGACCGATGGCAGTGAGCTTGGCTCTGCCCATTCCCGCCCAGTGAGCGATGCTGTGCGAATAACCTTCCTAGCTTTTGTTCAGTATCTGCCAGTATTGGCCCTGAATATGTTCTCTGGCTGTTTCTAAGTGGCAAAGTGGCAACTGTCGTTAAGTCCCCTCTTTCCTGAATGGCTTTTGGGCATCACACAGGCATCAGGCTCCGGCAGCGCCAGGGGCTGTGATCTCAGCTGTCCCGTGTCCACAGGGACAAGGAAGCTCAGGCACAGCCTCACACACTGCTTGAAAAGCTCCCAGCGCCCACTCGGTTCCTGGATGCGTCCACTCCATTCCCCCGATTAATTTGTAGCTGGGCCATCTGGGTTCCGTCAGTTCATCAGGAGAAGAATGCGGCTGCTCTGGCAGAGTACTATTATCATTCCAACAGCTGGCGCTAGCTAGGCCATCTGTCATCTTTAAAATACCTGAACCGCCAGCTGTGATGGTGCATGCCTGTCATCCCAGTACTCAGGAGGCTGAGGCAGGAGGCACCCTAACGGCCAGGCCAACCTGGGCTACATGGTGAGTTCAAGGCCAGCATAAGTAAAAAACACAGGACCCTTGATAAGTCTGCAAAATGGTGAGATGGTCATTAGCACCTTCCCAGTGTGGGATACACAGGTGGGCATGGCTCCCCATACCAGACCAGGGAAAATGTGAACCTTCTGGAAGTTGCCATGCTCCCACTCAAATGTCACAGAGTAAAAATGTTGTTACCAAAAGCCTTGGAATTTCCCTCGACCTCAGACATTGTTGGGGTCCAAAGGGTGATTTTGTTTTTTAAATGGCAGACCCACCACACCTTTTAAATTCAGAGGGCAGCAAAAGGCTCAAGAAGCCAAATGTGCTAGGAGGCGGGTGGTACAGGCCTGTCATTCCAGCAGTCAGGAGGCTGAGGCAGGAGGGTCACTGTGAGCTCCAGGCCAGCCTGAACTACATAGTGAGACTCTGTCTCAAAAAAACAAGACAAAAATAGAAAGTCAAGTGATTAAGTAGAGTCCACAGAGCTGTGGTAAGGACATGAGCATGCTAACATCCCAGTTCTTCATGATGCATGAACACAGAGAGAGAGAGGGAGAGAGAGAGAGAAAAAGAGAGAGAGAGAGAGAGAGAGAGAGAGAGAGAGAGAGAGAGAGAGAGAGAGAGAGAGCTCAGAGAGAATGTGCTTAAATTTTCTACCCGCAAACAAATTGGTGAAGAAAGCAGAAAACACGCCTATGGGAAGCAGGGGACCCAGTTCTGCCTTCATTGTGCGGGAATACCGCGTGCCAGGCCCCCCAAAGTCATCTGAATCCCAGACACTGGCTAAGGAAGCCGAGCCAGCGGCGCCTCTGCCTGCCTCCCGGCGCTTTAATCACCGGTACCTCGGAGACCGAGACCACCCCCACGCTGGCTGCCAGAGCCACAGACAAGCGGCCTTTGGCAGGTGAAGCCCCGCTGCTGGGCCCCGCGGGGGCGGCGAGCAGCCGTTCTGACTTGGAAATGAGCTGATTTGAAAGTCTTATGAAGCGCCGCTGCTCCCGAGACACCAAGTGAATCATCATTCTGCTGACAGTCACGACTGGCAGGGCTGTGTCACTTGCGCTGGCCACAAGGGAGGGGACCTTCGCGGAGAAACCCCCTGTGGGCCGTCGGAGATCCATTTGCCCCACCTGTTGGCGCTGTCCCCAAATAACATTCTGGGCTCCTAACAGGGTGTTTGGGGAGGGGGGAGATCCTCATTCAATCGGCCTGTGTTTATTATTTAGTTTATTTTAAAGAGATTAAAAGAAAACAACACAATGACGATATAGGATTTCAAAACAAGATGATAAGAAATTAACAGTGGTCACTATATTGCATATTGGTATCTTCAAAATAGTTGCTGGGATCACCAGATGCTGGCAGGCAGAACATGCATGCGAACAACTGTGGAAGCGCCGGCAGTTTCCGTTCATGACTAGCGGAGCCAGAAGTGCAATGAGCTCAGCTACGGTGTGTATATGCGTATAGATTCCCCCCTTCCTTCTTTTCTCTTTTTCCCCATCCCAGTTCTTTATTTTTTATTTGATTTCCTTAGTACATCGTCGTAGCACAGGAAGCTTGCGTTCCTCTGGGCAGTGGGTACGTGAACTTAACTCAGAGTGTTTTTATTCCCCTCGCCCATTTTCATTCTTATTGCTATTGTTATTATTATTATTATTCCTAGTTCCTATTATGACCTAAGGGTGTCGGGGTTCACTGTGGGTATTTGGTACCTGGAACCCACAAACCTGAAATATCTTTCCTTCCCCTTCCCCTCCATCCCCAACCTGGCCCTCGAACTCCCTGAAGGGGACATGAGGGACCTTTGCAGGGAAATGTGTCTCTTCGGAAGAGAGCATGGCAGGTGAAACAAGTTGGGTGCATGGGTCTGGCGGCCACCACATGGTGTCTGCCGCTGGCACAAGGTACACCGCGAAGCAGGGGCAAAACAAAGGTGCGGGGCTGGCCAGTCTCCCTGGGAGTGCAGGTGCAGGCAGGGCGCGTGGGCTGCACTGTCCCCAGAACAATGAGTCCCCGCCGCTTCGGCAGGGCTGTGCTAGGGCCCCTGCGTCAGCCAGCGCTTCAAGTGGCTGCGAAGGTTCTCGAGGGAGACAGCGAGCAGCCGAACCGCGTCATATCTGACAGCACGCAGGCCGCCCACGGCCCCCGAGCACCCTCGAGGAGGCAGTGGAAAATCACCGAGCCGAGAAGCCCATGGTGAAACCACAGCACCCCTAGCGTGCAGCAGGCCCTTAGCAGAGCTACAGGGAGAGCTGGCACCCGCAGAACCCTGGTGGCCAGCCAGCCGGCCACAGGTCGCCCAGGATGCGACAGCTAGGGGCTTGGTGCTGCGTTGGGGGAGCGAAAGACCTCAGGCCAGAAATGGGAACTCTGGGATTCAGGTGCTGGCTCTGCCAGTAACCGGCTCTATGACCAGAAGCCTTTATTTGCTCTAATAAGGCAGCACTGCTTTCTAGCACTAACGCAGGCCCCCTAGGCCCAATTAAGGCGACTTTTCGCGTAGAGGCGCAGTGGTCGCCCTGGCTCCCCTCTGTCCCCTACCGAGCGTGTAGGCACCGGCATACCCACCTGCCTCGCTCTGCAGCCTGGCACGGCCTGCGCTCACAGTAAGCCCCAGCTCCCTGAGGAGCTTTGCCACAGTGCAGTCACTGGGGATCCCTTCTCTGTTCCTGACCATGCACGATGGACCTAAAGCATAGAGGGGAGCGCCAGCCAGCCCGGCCTCCTGCCCCACTGACCCCTGGCCAGAGAGAGAAATAGGTGGCCACAGGAGCTAGGCAGAGTCATCAGACTGGGTACAGAAGGCCAGAGGTATTTAGCCAAGGAAGGGGGACGCTTGATGCTTGAGAGGTGGGGGTAAGGCCGCCTAGGACCCTGCGGCAGTGCAAGTCTGACCCCCCCCCCCCAAGAAGCTAGGGTCTGGCCAGGCTCACGCTCAGATCCAGCAGGTGCGCAAGAGCGCGTCTTTCTCGGTGCAGCGGCGCCCTCTAGTGTCCGTATGAGACATTGGCATGCAAAGCACACACTGGAAGGCAGAGAACTTCTGCTTGCTAGCTTGCCTCGACTGCTCTCAAATTCTCCTTCCACAGCATGGCTCAGTGCAAGTAAGGAAACTCAAATGGTTGAGAGTTGGATTTCTGTGTTTCTGAGGATTCGGCCAGGGTCTGAGTCTGATGCCTCTATAAATGCTACCAACAGCACGAATAAAATCTTTGCCCTAGATTAAAAAAAAAAAAGCTCTTTAATGCGGACTCATTAGCATTTCTTTTAATAAATGTGCATATATTTGAGACAGCCTGAGCTGAGAAGTATCCATCTGGGATATAATGGTCTGATTTTCCTTTTGGCAGCAAGGATTAATTATATTTCCCAGAAATGACTAACCATTTTAATAAAGTGGTTCAAACCTCACCCTTAAATTTAGTGTGAAAAAAAAATCAAATGAGTGTTTTGCGTTTGAACACACGAATTGTGGCGGTAGTCCTTCCTGTTACAGACAGGACTAGACGCTTGAAGAAGGCTAAATATTAATACTCATTGTTATTCTTGGAAATAGTGCTGCTCTTCAAAGTTGCCTCTGTGCTGATTACACTGAGATCTTTTCTCATAGTTGGTCCCTAAGCAACACAGCGTGACAACATCTATAAGAGGTCTGAAGTGTGCAGGGGGGGTCTTCAGCAGCCAGAGATTTGGGTACCCATGGCGGGGTTGGGGAAGCAGTACCCTCACATACAGCCCCCAGGGGCCCACTGAACTTTTTGATTTTTATTTTGAGACAGGGTCTCACTAAGTTGCTAGTTGCCCAGGCAGGACTTAAGCTTGAGATCCTTCTGCCTCAGCCTCCCAGAGTGCTAGGATTAGAGCATGTGCTAACTCTATTATATTTTTTAAGAAAATGATTTATACTTGCTCCAGAAAGTTTGGAAAACATATAAATGTAAAACTCCTGACCATGAGGAAGCAATAATCTGGAGTCAACTACCTAACCATGAATAACTAGAATTTAGAGAAGATGCTGTGTATCAGACAACTAACTTTAGGCATTAGACAGGAAGGAAATAAAATCTAGACCCTCAAAAATATATTTACTGTAAAATCTACCAATAAAATCTGATTAAAAATTAACATATCATATTTATAAAATGCAGAATCCAGTGGGAAAAAAATTATGAGATGCATCTAGAAGCAAGTAATGTGAGAGGTGAGCAGCGGAAAAATCAGACCACAGCAATGGACATGGAAGCCACAAAGCCACGGGGAAGTACGGCACTGTGACACTGATGCAGCTTCTCTGACTCAGACATGAAAGACGTGGAAAGTCACCAGGGATATAAAGAAACATATGGAACTGCCAGTGCAGAAAAACAAACCGGAAATAAAGATTTCACTGGCTAGGAAAAAGTCAATTAGAGACTACAGAAGAGAACGCAATGGAACATAAGGAAGTACAGAGAGAAAAAATTAAAATGATGGTCTCCGTGACCCGGGGGAAGTCAGCAAGCAGCTGAACATGTTTGTACTGGAGATTCGCAGATCTAAAAGCACAACAAAATCCAAGAAGACAAAATGCAAAAAGCCCACAAGGCCGATCAAAACCAAATCACTGGAAACCATTGGAATAAAATGGATGTTTCTCAATCCATAGCAGAGTAAACCACTTTATTTACACATCACAGTTAACTCAGTTTGGATTCTTGATCTAAATGTGATATCTGGGCCAGGGATTTAGCTCAGAGGCTCAAGCCCTGCCTGGTAAGCACAAGGTTGTGAGTTTGATTCCCGGTACCAAAAATAAATAAATAAATATGATAACTAAAATTTCTTGAGTAAAACAGAAAATGATGGTGATGGTTAGGTGGATACAGGATATTCTGGATAGCAAATAAAAAGCACAAGTTAAATAAAAGTGAACTGGGCTTTTTCAGTACTTAAAAACTGCTGTTTTTTGCAAATTTCCATGGGGCAGAGAGAGAAAGGAAATCACGGTGAGAGGAAACATTTGTCATGTCTGAGGACCCTCTATCTGTCTAAGGACCAGAGTACAGAAAGACTGCTTTGACTCAAAAAAAAATAATACAAACAACTAAATTTTTAAAGGGGGGAAATTTTTTCAACAGATACAAAAGATATGCAATGTCCAACTAGCACATGAAAATATGCTCCATGGCTAGTCAACAAATAAATACAAATTGAAACCAGCTGTTATGGCACATACCTTTAATTCCAACACTGGGTAGGCTGAGGCAGAGGAATCTCTATGAGTCTGAGGCCAGCCTGGGCTCTGTAGTGGGTTCAAGGCCAGCCTTAACTGCATAAGGAAACCCTATTTCAAAAAAAATTTTTTGAATTGAGCCCTAAATAGATACCATGACCCAGCCACCGAAAGAAATGCTGAGAATACTAAGTTTGGGCTAGAATAGAGAACAATGCAACTTTTATACATTGCTGATGGGAAAGGGAAATGGCAGCTTCTTCCAATAGTAAACCATTCCCCTGCCATAAATATTCAGTACTTCTAATTTCTGTTCTTGTTTTGTTTCATTTGTTTTATGACAAGGTCTTTCTATATAGTCCAGGCTGGCTTTGAACTCACTATGTAGCCCAGCTTCCCCTCGAACTCACAGTGATTCTCCTGCCTCAGTGATTCCATATGCCTCTCAAGTAGACATGAAAAACTGTCCACATGCACACATTGCAGTGTTCAGAACAGTTTATCCATGAGGGTCCAACTCCTCAAACAATCAAATGAGTGCCTCAGCTTCCCCAGTGCTGAGATGATAAGCATGCACCTCCATACCTGGTTGGCCTAGAGATAGGTTTTAAAAGTGTGTCCCTTTTGAGGTAATTTGCAGCATTTCTATATGTATTTTGCTTTTCATATTACTTTGAAATTTGTATTAGTACATTTGTGCAGCACATAATAATTCCACCCCTCGTGGGGCACTGGTACATGGACATGGCACACCCCCTTTTTCCCCCTCCCCCTCCCTCCATCTCTTGGTCTCTTTCCCATTTGCAAAAGATTCTATCTTCCTCTTTCCCATTATCCGTCCTTTACTTTCTTCTTTAAATTATTTATATCTTGGGTTTCTCATATAAGGTAAATCATGAGATATTTAAGCTTGTGGTCTCAAAGTGCATCCATTTTCCTACAAATAACAGAAGTTTCTCCTTCTTTATGGCAGAGTAGTGCTCCACTGTGTGTAAATCCTGCCTTTTCTTTATCCATTCATCTGTTGAAGGACATACAGGTCACTTCTGGAATTTAACTATTCTGTGTACATATTTATGCAACTACAGTGTGATAATTCAGACTAATTAGCATTTCTTCTCCTTATAGTTTTTGGAAAGACTCAAACTCCTGTGTTCTACTTTTTTTTTTCTGGAAAAAGAACACACAAAATTTATTGTATGCCTAAGACCAGAAATTACTCAGTTCTTCCCGTCTAGTTCTTTATAACATATATAATCAGTTTCTGTAAGAGCAGCTACTGTTCCATGCTGTGGAACATTACCTGTTTGTTCTTTGGCCATTGCTGTTGGACTTTGCTCTATTCCCCCTTTCCCCTGCACTTCCTGGCCACTAAGGACTTCAATTCCACTCTCCACTGCTGTGAAATCATCTTTTTAAGTTTCTTATGTGTGTTTTGCTTTAAAAAAATGTGAATCCCTAGTAAATAAGTGAGTAGTCTAGTCTGTCTCTGCTCAATTCTGCGAGTGTCTTGCTTGCTTTTCTCACCACTGAAACACAATAGTCAACACTGCAGAGTACAGGAGGAAAGGTTTATTTTGGCTCATATTTCAGTCCATGGTCAGTCAGCTCCCATGCAGGACCCCGTGGAAGGGGGACCTGGCAGAGAAGAGCTGCTTGTGACATGGCAGACAGGAAGCAGAGAGAGAGATCAAAGAGGAAGGAGGGCAATAGATCTTCCCAGGCCACACCCCTGGTGAGCCACCTCCTCCCACCAGGTTCCAACTCTTAACATCACACTTGGCTATAAACTCATCATTAGACTAATCCACTGATGTTACAGTCCCCACAATCCAATCCAATCACCTCCATGAAGTCCCACCGATGAGTGCATGAGGCTTTGGGGGAACTTCTAGATATAAACCATAACAATGGGTTAGCAGCAGAGGCCCAGAGCTTGTGCAGATGCACCCAGCTGTCCTGGAGACTTGGTCATGCTGTGGCCAGGGCTACCAGAGGGAGTATTCTCTGCTTCCCTGGTTCTTTAGCACACCAGTGCCAGCTTCAAAGACTCAGAAGGTCCCTCCAATGGGCTGAGCCTAGGTCATATGCCACATCCCAGTGGTGATGAATACATCATCCTCTATGCCTCCTACACCACGTCATGGGCCAAGAATTCCCCAACCATCACAAGAGGTCTAGATTCGGGTCAATACACTGCAATGAAAAATGTCCACGTGGTGGAGTGACTGGCAAGCATGGGAGGCCTAAAGGGGCCAGGAAAGGGGTGGGAAACAAGGGACTCGACCACTATCCTCGCTGGTATAGACACGATGAGGGTTGGATCAGAGATAATGGGAGTGTGTGGAGCTGACTCTTCTGGACCTCACAGTCTGCGACAGCCACACTCCCAGGATGACATGACTAGACAGAAACTCCCGGCTTTTCACCAAATCTGCATTTTCCTGCTTGAGAACGAGGAATCTGAAGTTCAGATTGAAGGGTAAATCAGATGACATCTGAATATAAAACAGATCACGACAGCAAGAAGGGCAGGACATGGTGGCGAATGCCTGTAATCCTAGCACTCGAGAGGCTGAGGCAGGAGGGTCATGAGGCTCAAAGCTAGCTTAATCTACATAGAGAGTTCAAGGCCATATAGTGAGTCTACAAAGTGAGACTATGTCTCAAAACCCCAACACACTAAGAGTCAGAAGGAGACAGGGAGGGGAAAGGGACACCAAAGAATTAAGATGCGTTGTGCACACGCACCAATTCCCCACAAGGGATGTAATCATTGTGTGCCACAAACTTGAACTAGGACAAGTATAAATGTCAACAATAAATAAACTGTAGAGGCAAAAACCAAAACAGCTGGTCTTGGTGATGGTGATGCATGCCTGTAATCCCAGCACTTGGGAGGCTGAGGCAGGAAGACCAAGAGTTTCAGTCTGGCCGGGGCAACTCAGTGATTTAGCAAGACCCTGTCTCAAAATAAAAAAGGCCCGCTTTCGGCACTGCCCTGGGAGTGGGCCAGACAGGAGTATTGTTCTCCATTCTCATCATAACTTAAAGGGAAACCTTCACAAACTCTGAAGCCCTTGATGCCCTGCAAATGGAGGAGGAGGACGTCCTGGGTTTCCAGATGGCCCAGTACATCTACAGAAAGAAAACCAACGGGATCCACATAAGAAATCGGAAGCTTCTGCTGGCAGCTTGAGCCATAGTCATGGTTGAAAACCCCGCTGACATCAGTGTCACATCCTCCAGGATCACTGGCCAGCGGCCAGCGGGCTGTGCTGAAGTTTACGCTGCCAGTGGAGCCACTCCTATCCCTGGCTGCTTCACTCCTGGGAACTTCACTAACCAGATCCCGGCAGCCTTCCGAGAGCTGCGTCTTCTGGTGGTTACTGATCCCAGGGTGGACTGCCAGGCCCTCACCGAGGTGTCTTATGTCTGCCTGCTGACCGCTGATTGCCGTGTCACACAAAGCCTGCCCTGTGCTACGTGGACATCACCAGCCCGTGCAACAGTAAGGGAGCCCAGTCCTCCCTCAGCGGGTCTAATGTGGTGGATGCTGGCCGGGGAAGTGCTGAGCATGCGTGGCACCATCTCCCGGGCACACCCGCGGGAAGTTGTCCCTAAGCTCTACTTCTGCAGGGATTCTGCAGAGACTGGAAAGGGTGGTGAACGTGAACGAGGAGGAATTTCAGGGCAAGTGGACTGCACCAGTTCCCGAGCTCCCTGCTGCTCAGCCTGAGGCTGCTGACCGGTCTGAAGGCCTGCAGGTGCCCTCTGCTAACCCAGCTGTTCCCTGCTGAAGACCGGAGCACTCAGCCGGCCACAGAGGACTGGTCTGCAGGCCACTGAGTGGGTAGGAGCCACCACTGAGTGGTCTTGAGCTGTTCTGCAGATACTTCAGCAAAATGGCAACGATATTGACATAAAACACCAATTTCTAAAAAAATAAACAAATAACAAAAGACTGTTAATGAGACTCACCACAAGGGTCCAGTTCGTCATCCCATGCCAAAAAAGGACAGAGAGAGAGGGAGGATATAACAATGAATGTCATATTTTAATCACTAAAAGACAACCCAGGGCTGGGAATGAAACTCAGTGGCACCCAACACCTGCCTGGCAAGGGCAAAGTCTTGAGTTCAATTCCAGGTACAAAAAAAAAGACAACCCAAATATTTAAGTATTACATAGGACCAACAACTTCAGTGTCATTTCTAAGAAATGGGGATAATAATAGAACCTAACCTCTGTTGCTATTGTTAGGGTTAAAGATGCCAATATTAATGGTCAATGACTGGAAGCTATTATTGTCACTAGATTAAAATATCCATGAAGTATCACACCCTATTTTAGTTACTTTTACTTTTATTATTCCTGAACAAAATACCTGATCACAAGTTAAAGCAGGGAAGGGTTATTTTGGCTCAGGGTTCGTAGAGGTTTCAGTCCATAGTGCACTGGCTCCAGGGCACGGAGGCGTGGCAGAGGGGCATCGCAGAGGAGAAACAGTCCATGGCAGGCATAAGATGGCAAAGCAGTGAAGTAGCAAACAGCAAGTGCAAGCAGCAAGTGGCAAGTGTGGCCCTCTGTCTGCGTCTTATATTTTGCCCGGGCTACTAATATGGTTGGCTGAACCACACCTTCTTCCTCGAGGTTGAAGTTCCAACCTTGGGAAACCCTCCTCCTCATTCCAAGTTTGGTCTTCCTCGGGTGCCCTCTCCTAGTCTTAGTCTTTGCAGTGGGCTGAGGACGTTGGGCAGGAAACTGTTCCTTGGATTCCAATCAATTCTCCAGGAAGCTGCCCAAGAGATGATATTGAACCCACTGGAAGGCCAGCTAGGTGTCTTTGGAATGCCCCAGAAACTGCCCTTTTGCCACGTGCTGCTGAATTTGCCTGGAACTGGATGAAGCACCCCAGCCCTCACAGGTAACCCACATACCAAGAAGGGGATACAGCTAGACTCTCTTCTGGGAAGGCAGTTAGGTGAGGGCAGAAGGGTTGCTCCTGACATGCAACAAGAAAGCATTCCATGGGGCACGCTAGACACCCGCCAAAGTCCCTAGGAGTGGGGAAAAGCAAAGTGCACCAGAGCCAGGGGAAGACGCCCTTCCATACTCCAGCATCCTTCCCACGCCCTGCACTGGCAAAGCTGTGATCGTGCCAACTGGTAATGTGACTCACAAAGCATCTCAGGGCCACAAGCAAGTGATGCAGGTGGCTTTGGTCTGACAGTGGAGACTCTGGTGCTTGACTGCCTGGATTGAAATGTCAACTGTGTCGCTTATGATCCATGTGATTTGACATCTCCCTCATTCTATAAAGCAAGGATGACTGCAGGATCTGTTTTGAGGATGAAATGAGAGAGTACATGGATGCTAGTCCATTTTGCATTGTGTTGGATATCCATCACTATAGCAAAATACTTGAGAAAATTAATTTGCAATGAAAAAAAAAGGATTATTAGACTTATGGTTTGCAGGTTCCATCTAAGATCATATAACCTTATTGCTTCGGGCAAGGACAGCTCATCAGTCAAGAAGCAAACAGGAAGAGGCAGAGCTTCCACAATTCCCTTCCGGGGCATGCCTCTCATGACCTCTCCCAAGGCTGCATCCCTTTATGATCTCACTATCTCCCAGTACTGCCCCACTTCCCGAGATCAAGCCTTTGGGTCTTTGGGGGACATCCAATATCCAATACATTGGAGCACATGAATGCAACAAAATATTTGAGGCAGGCCAACCTCACAAAAAAAAAGAGGTTTATGCAGCTGATGGTTCTGCAGGTTCAAATTCAAAGACTGGGCAGGAAGGGGCCCCACTGGTTCAGCCTCTGGGGAGGCCTGAATGGTGGGTAGTGTGGCATTACGGCAGGAGGGCATATGTCTCAAAGACAGGAAGCCAGAAAGCAACTCAGGGGTCAGGCCCAGGCTTTGATAGCAACTGTCTCCCATGAGTACTGGCAAGAAGTCTCACGAGAACTCCCTTAACCCCATCTGAGGGCAGTGCCCTCAATGACCTAACTTCCTCCCGGTAGCACCAGTCTCTAGAAGATTCCACTACCACCTAAGCTCTCAGTGCAAACCTTTGTTTGTCCTCCAAGTTTCCAGGCAATCCCAGGGAGAACAGGCAGGAACCTGAGGCGAAGGGTGTGGAAATAGGATGAACCCAGGACTTCTGTGCCTGAGGAGACGTGAATTTAGCAGTGGGCAGGCCAGGCTAGAGAAAGCGGATTAGCCAGGCTTTTCCTGTCTGCCCAAGCCTCCAGCCTGTGTGCCAGAACCAGGCGAAGTTGCAGGAATCACAGCGCCCGCAGAGGTCGCAGCAGCCGGTGCAGCCTTGCAGGGGCTGGTGTTCCAGAGTCCTCCCTCCCCCACCAAAATAAATCACCAGAAGGCTACAGAAACCGGCTCCTAACATCACTCTGGCAGCCATGTGGTCACAGAAGATCAGAGTTCAGGGGTCTGGAGCCTGAGGTAGCTTTTCTTAGAAAGTGGACATGGCTGTGTCTAGTGAGCAGCATGGCTCCAGGACAGAGAGAGACAGACTTCTCTGGGCCGGAAGGACGTATATCAGAACAGCCATTGCGGAAGACAGGGTGGAGTTCCCTGGAAGCACTTCACATGAGCCAGGCATGGTGGTTGATTATATGTTCGTAGTCCCAGCTACCCAGGAGGCTGAGGCAGGAGGATGACCAGTTCGAGACCCACCTGGGCAACTTACTGAATCCTTGCCTCAGAATGATATTTTAAAAGAATTAGGGGGCTGCAGATGTAACTCAGCAGGATAACACTCTCCTAGCATGTGTGGGATTCTGGGCTCAATCCCCAGCACGAAAAACTAAATACAAATAGAACTCCTACATGATCCTATGATCCCGCTCCTGGGAATATGCCCACAGGAGAGGAAAGCAGTGTGCTGAAGAGATGTCTGCACTCCCCCGACCTCGCAGCACTGTTCACCATGTCAGTGAATGGTGACAGCCTGAGGGTCTGGCAGCTGATTGGATGCAGAAAATGAGGCACATAAACACCATGGAATACTACTCAGCCATCTAAAAGAATGTGGTTCTCTTTCAAAAGACACGGTTGGAATTGGAGATGATGAAGAGAAGCAGACAAGTGCCACATGATGTCATTAGCACACAAAATACAGAACCAGCTCCCAGAGAAGCTGAGGGTGAATGTGGCCGGGAGGAGCTGGGAGGGTAGGAGGAGGGAGGAGGGAGGGATGCGGAGGGGTTGCTTAGAAGAGGGTGTGAAGCTCTGCGGTGCTGCTATCGCACCCTGGGATGACTGAAGATGATCAGTTACTGTGTTGTGTATCTCAAAAGGTAGAAGAAAGAATTTTGAATGTGTTTTCATCACAAGAAATGATAAATAAAAGCCAGGTGAACTGGCTCACACTTGTAATCTAACACTTTAGGAGGCTGGGGCAAGAAGAGTGCAATTTTCAAGCCCAGTGCCAAGGCAATTTAGTGGCTTAGTGATACCCTGTATCTAAATAAATAAGCAAATAAATCAATGCAAGTAAAAAGGGCTGGGGGTATAGCCCAGTGTGAAGACCCTGGGTTTGTTCCCCAGGACTGAGAAGGAAGGAGGGAAGGTAGGCAGGCAGGCAAGAAAAGAGAGAGGGAAGGAAAGAAGAGAAAAGATATCACATGAGCCCCCTTTAGGAAGTATGGCTTTGTGGCTTTTTTGCATCGGTTTAAAAAATAAATTTTAATTTTAATTTTAAAAATAAAGTAAGGTTTTTCCCCCTTTGGTCTTTGGAAGCAGGGCATAGTTCGGGCTGGCCCCAAATTCATAGCAAAGCACCATGCCCGGGTTAAAACTAAAATAATTTCTCTGTGATGGTTACCCTGAGTCTCTTGAATTGTCAGACTTCTGGTCTGACACCATGTGGATTACAGATGATAGCATAATACAGAATGAAAATTTTAAAAATATGATCAAAAAGTGAAAGGTAATTTCCTAATAACAGTCAGAATTTTATAGCTTTAAATGATAACCATTCTTCCACAGAACATTAAAATAATAAGAATAAATGGGACAAGAAGAAACTTTGGGGGTAAATATGTCTGTGCTTTTGATGCAAACATGAGGGCAGCCTGGGCTGTCTAGTGACTGTTTCAAAAAAACAAAAACAAAGCAAAAAGAAAAAAACACAAGAAGCCAGGCGTGGTGGCTCACACTTGTAATCCCAGCACTCGGTGGGCTGAGGCAGGAGGATCATTGCAAATTCGAGGTAAGCCTGGGTTACAAAGTGAGTTCAAGGCCAGCCTGAACTGCATAGGGAGACCCCGTGTCAAAATGATGGAAAGAAAGAAAGAAACAAAGAAAATAGAAATTAGTCATGCACATACATTTCATTTGACTGTAGAATAGCTAAGATTCTTTTTCCAAATGGTATAGAGCTAAACAAATCTGTGATCATTGTTTAGATTTGCAATACAAACATTCTTTTTACAGAAAATAGCATTAAGTGATACTAAAACAACAGAAGGCATCTATTGTTTGAAGGTATATGAGTTTTTTTGAAAACTAAATTCATTTTTGCAATAAAGGAGCAAAATGCAACTTTTTGTTTTGTACCGGGGATGGAGCTCGTGGCCTGACACTTGCTGGGTAGGCTCTGTGCCACTGAGCTTTAATCCCCAGCCCTAAAATGCAACATTTATGCAAATAAAAATTGTGACTGGGCTTTTAAAAATTGATTTTGGTGATGATTACAGAAGTGTGAATTTACTTTTTAAAAACACCAGCTTGTATACTTTAAGAGAGAGAGAGTCAGGCTAGGGATTTAGCTCAAGCCTAAGCACCTGCCTCGTAAGCACAAAGTAGTGATTTGGATCCCCAGCACCAAAAAGAAAAAGAAAAAAAAAGAGAGAGAGTTACAGGGCTTGGTGGTTATGCAGGTAGTTCCAGCAGTTGGGAGGCTGAGGCAGGAGGGTTGGTATGAGTTTGAAGCCAGCCTGAAGTACATGGCGAGACCTTTGTCAAAAAACAAAACAATAGGCAGGGCGTGGTAGGCACGCCTGTAGTCTCAGCCCTGGGGAGGCTGAAGCAGGAGGATTGCAGGAGGCTGGGCTACATAGTGAGTTTAAGACTAGTCTGAACTGCATAACGAGACTCTGTCTCAAAAAAACAAAACTAAAATAAATTTAAAAATTAACAAAGAAGGAGAAGGAGGAGAGGGAAAAGAAAACAGTCACAAAGAAAAGCCATCGCTCCCCCGGTGTGCAGAAACCACAGATAATTGTCCTCCAATCCATGGGCTTGGGCCCTTCCGCTCTTCAATTCATTCAGTCCTTACAGCAGCTCTGGCTACGAGCCCCTTCATTAGCTCCTACATTACCAGCCAGTTGCCCTTCGTTTTTCTACAGAAACCCATTTGTAAATGCATCTGGCCGCCCTGCCCGAGCATCCTCGCTAATTCAATCTCCCTCCTCGTCCATTAGCGCCGAGTGCGGGGTGGGGGGGTGTGTGGCTAATCAGAGCCTTCAGCTGGGCGGGAGCTCGCTGGGTCAGACACTCAAGTCAGGGCCAAAATGTCCCTCCGAGGGGCCGGACTCCACTGCAGTCCATGCACCTGGGACCAGCGATTGGCGGCAGGGCTATGTGAAGTCAAGACTTACAGCCTCTTCTCCAGTATTGGAAAATGTGTTGAGTGATCGGGCTGTGATTACTGTCTGTCACCCCAGTACTCAGGAGGCCGAGGCAGGAGTATGGCTGAGAGTTCAAGGCAAGCCTGAACTAGGTAGTGAGACCCTAGCTCAAAAACTACAACAAAAAACGTACTGAATAGCAAGTCAGGAGCAAAACATTTACCGAGGGCATAATGTGCTAATCACTCCTCTCAGGACTATGGTTATTTGCACGTTGAACACATTAACTCATTTGACTTCCTCAGCAGCCCCTGGAGTACGTAGATATCAGCATGATCTCATGGTGTCATTCGGGAAACTGAGGCAGGGAGTGAGCAGAGGGATGCCAGGCGAAGTTAAGACAAGAGAAGCATCTTGAACTCAGCACAGCATCTGTGGCAGAGTGACCAGGATTCCTTTGGCTGCAGCATTGGACAGTAAATTGGACAGGGCCAAGGGGCAATGGAGAGACGAGCTCAGGAATGGCCACAGTTGTTGAGTCTGGAGGTGACAGTGGCTTGAACTTCCACACTAAATGTGCCGGAGAGATTGAGAGAGATGCCCTAGGCAGAGAGGAGACCTGGAGGAGGACAGTAGAGTTTCTAGCTGTGATGCTGTGTGGATGCTGTACCATCACTGAATTCAAAAACACCAGAAGCTTGGGAGGCTGAGGCAGGAGGATCACTGTGAGTTTGAGGCCAGCCTGGGCTACATAAGTGAGTTCAAGGACAGCCTGTACTACATAGTGAGACCCTGTCTCAGAATAAAGAAAAGAAACAAAGGAAGGAAGGAAGGAAGGAAGGAAGGAAGGAAGGAAGGAAGGAAGAAAGAAAGGTGCAACAGAAGGAACTAGGAAATGGGGCAGGAGTCCTGAGCTTGAGGGACAAGTCAGACCAGCAGTATACAATGGAAGTTGTCTGGATGCATAGCTGGGATCCCGAAGGCTGAAGGTAGAGTATGGGGAGAAGAGAACTAGAGCTGGTAACCAGGGACATCCTGGTTCAGACAGTGAGGAAACAGAGGTCCTGCAGAGGAATGGTGGGCCCAGAATGGAGACCTGAAGAATAGCATATAGGTAGTCAAGGAGAGAAGGGTGCAGAAGGAGTGTGAATGTCAAGTGGAAATTGTAGCGACCCACTGCAGCTGTAGATGTTCCCGGGTGTGGGGGGGTGGGGAAAGGATAGTGAGAAGATGAGAAAATGAACAGGAATCAAAGCTGCGGTTGGGTAGAGCTCTTACTCTCCTGATGGGACACATGGAACTGCGCACCCACTGTGGCACCTTTGTTTTTACACACCATACACTCCCAAGAAGAATGGCAATTTCCAGCCCACTGCCTAGCAACTTGTTTGCCTGGCTTACCTGAGCCCCTTGCCTTCTTGGAACGTGTTTACCTGGATTGCTTTGAGCTCTGCGTTTCCAGGGCTGGCCTTATGTTAGCCCCACACGTGATCAATCTCCAGCGTCAAAGGCTCCCTATATATTCCTC